>VDFB02057542.1:0-16519 GCA_007258455.2 Sequoia sempervirens
TGGTGTATTCGAACTTAACTCTCAAACAGATTTGCACTTGATGGATGTCACAGATCTGGTAAGTTCACTCTTAAATCTCAGACAAGTTTTCTCTTTAATGATATCACTGATCTGGTAAATTCACTCTTAAGTCCGCACTTTATTTTCAGATGTGTTCGCACTGGTATAGAAGCTGAGATCACACCTTGATTGATCAGATGTATTCGTACTATGAGCTCAGGTAAGTTCGCATTGTAATCTTAGCTAAGTTCGCAATATAAATTCAGATAAGTTCGCACTATAAAATCTGATAGGTTCGCACTATATAATGATCGAACTGATGTCTTCCATAGTTCATCACCAAGGATGAATAATCTATATATATATATATATATATATACTATATAGAGACAGATCCTTCATGTCGTCCTTTTTGTGAAATCATAACTCCATGATATTGATGTCGGCTTTAAACAATCTCGACTCTTCTTTAATCATTGTCGGCCTCAATCAAAAAATAACCTCTTCACAAGAGGTCGGCCTGAATGTATATACACGCCTCTTCACAAGAGGTCGGCCCTCAAATAATAAATACGCATTAAAATGACTTCTAGATAACAAATCAGAATGAATTCATATCTTCTCATGTCGGCTATGAAGAGAAACGAAAATTAATAAATATAACTTGAATAGCCAACGACTATCATTCAATTATATTTCCACGAAGGAGCTGAGCTGGATATCATTAACACTCCCTCTCAGCTAGGGAGAGAACTTCCAGCTGCACAATACGAATCATCTCAATATGAGGTCCATCAGCCATCATTGCCTGCAATCAGATATAAAGAGAAGGATATCACCTCAACGTGATGACGAACATCATGGCTACATCCATGTGTGAAATAACATATCACCTCATTGTGATATTGACCACCATGGCTACACCCATGTTATGGAAAGGAGCTTATCACCTCATCGTGAAAGCATATCACCTCATTGTGATATCAACCATCATGGCTACACCCATGTATGGTATGTACAAGTGTTCATCACTTGTGTGATGTTGTCACCTCAACGTGACTTTCACCATGGCTCTCCCAGAGGGTGAAACACAAGTACAGAAGGATCATCACGGACTCTCTCACGTGATGTTGTCATGGAGTCACACACATGACATCCACCATGACTCAGCTCAGAGGGTGGAAACGAGGGCTTTCACCTCAAGTTCTTCCGTCACAGAAGAAAGTGCAATAGTAAGTACAAGTGTTCATCACTTGCGTGATGTTGTCACCTCATCGTGACTTTCACCATGGCTCTCCCAGAGGGTGAAACACAAATACAACATATGTCATGGAGTCGCACACATGACATCCATCATGACTCAGCTCAGAAGGTGGAAACAAGGGCTTTCACCTCAAATTCTTCTGTCACAGAAGAAAATGCAATAACAAGGGATTTCACCTCGAACTTCTCTCACAGAGAACTCATTAAGCAAGGCTTCACTGATACTGAGACTCATACTCAGTCAAGGCTGGATTCTCCACCATACCAAGCTTGTCTCGAAAGTGTACAAACTTTTATCCTGGCGAGAAGCTGGGTGAGAATATCTGCCATCTGCTCATCAGTGTTGATGTATCTCAACTGTACAGCCTTCCGCAGTACCATATCTCTGATATAGTGGTACTTGATCTCTACATGCTTGGAGCTGTCATGAAACACAGGATTGACAGAAGGCTTCGCACAACTCGCAATGAATAATAGTGAACTCCATTGATTGTCCAACCAATCTTGCCAGGAGCTTACGAAGCCACACTGCTTCTTGAGCTGCTACAAGCTGCAATGTACTCGACTTCTGCTATACTTAGTGCCACAGAAGATTTTTTCCTGCTGCACCAGGAAATCATAGCGGAACTCAAACTGAGGCAATCGCTAATGGTTCCCTTCTGATCTGCAGCACAATCATCTTCTATAGGTTCAGTAGGCTCCCTCTGAATCTTTATATACTTGGACTTGCAATGTTGCAACCTTCACTTCTTCGCAGTAAGGTACAGGACTCCCTCTTAATCCCTACTTTAGAACTCGCAAAGAAGTCTTCTGGAAGTGAACTCCCTCTAGCCACCAACTCAGTCTCATGGCTGCAAATTGTGACTTTATACTGATCATTCCTTTGGTTGGCATGACTTCCTCGTAAGATGCCTCAATCTTTTCATCGCTTAAGCAATCTCTCATCACTTTCCAGCTTCTAGCTGTTCACAAAGCATTTAGGGAGAGATTACCAACAGTTTATGATTATCAGGACTAGAATCATACAATTTTTGCTATCTCAAATTATAGTATGAACACATAAGAATTTATGCCTAATGTTAGAACATGAATAAGCAAATCATTCTGAAGGAGAAATATATCAAAAATCAAACTAAAGGGATAAAGAACTTATCTCTATAAGGTTTTTGATATAACTCTTTCGTTCATCTTTTACTCCTCTCGAGAGTGCCTAACTCTGCACAACAAAAGAATAATCTGCACAACTACAGATTTCTTGAATGCATTAAGCGGTTAGCATGTAGAACCAACTCTCTCAAGAGTTCACAAAGCATGCATTGGAGAAGGATATCGATGTGATCAACCTATCACAACGAAAATGCAAATCTCTTCTCTTTTCTTTATTTCATCTCAAAGTCATACTTCAAGGATCTACATGATTAGTATGAATCAACTCACAATAGATAATTTGAAATCTTCAAAGGATCTTTGTCCTAGAAATCACAATTCAAGAGAAATAACAATCTCCTTATACTAATCACACAAGATCCAAAATAAAAGATACAACTTAACAAACAAGGAATACTTATCTATTCTGCAAGATTCGTTGAATTTTAAGCACAGATCAACATACAACTTTTACGGTTTGAACACAGGCCCATGATTCAAAATAGAAATTCTCTAGAGTCCTTCTGAGGAGAGGACTTATCCGTATCCGCAAATGAAGCATGCTGATTAGGCCTAGTTGGGCAATCCTTGGCGAAGTGCCCAAACTCATCACATCTAAAGCATTGTATCTTGGACATATCCCTCTTCTTCTTGGATGGAGGTGCATCATTATTTCCCTTGTCCCGATTCCTTTTGAAGAAACCTTTCTTTCCATCTTTTCCTTTCTTCTTTGAGACATGAGAGGCGAGAACATGAATGTCATCATTCTTTGAACTTTGATCAACGCCTCTTGCCACTAACCTTGATTCTTCTTGAATGCAATCAGATCTTAGGCGATCAAACTTAGGCAGTTTCGATCTTGCACTGATTCCTTGAATGAAGGATTCCCAAGACAAAGGCAGCCCATTTAGGGCGAGCATGGTTAAATCCTTATCATCAACTATATTCCCAATTGTAGAGAGCTGATCTCTCAAATTTGAAATTCTCATGAAGTATGCAGTAACAGACTCTCCCTTTGACATCTTCACATGATGCAATTGATGCTTTAGTGCAAGGGCTCGGCTGGTATTGTTGACTTCGTACATCTCTTCCAAGGTCTTGAGCATATCTCTTGCTGTCTTCAACTTAGAAATGATAGGTACAATATGATCCTTGACTGAGTCAACCAGAATCTTCATTGCTTTGATGTCTTTCTTCAGCCACTCCTTTTCTTCTACCTCCTCAGGTTCGGAAATGCTAGGCTCCAAGAAGTCACCCAATTCATTTTCACGCAAGGTGAGCATGATCCTAAATCTCCATGAGGTGAAATTAGTTGCACCTTCGAGTCTGTCTTCAACCTTCAAACCATTCACCATCTTGGCTTAGTAGGATGAGTGAGTAACAGAAGGTATGCTGTTTGGCAATAATCTGATCACGATCCTCAAACCCGCTCTGATACCATGTTAAATTTAGGTGAACAGATTAAATGCACAGAAAAGTAATTCAAAATCAAACAAAATAACACAGCATATACCCTGGGAAAACCCTCCTCTTGAGGGAGAAAAACCCAGCAACAAAGATCTCTCTTATATTTGATGCAACAGTGGCAATTTTTACAAATTACAATAAGGTCTAACACAAGACCGATATGCAGTACCTGGCAATAAGGAATGACAGATAACAACTTCTAGATCACACCTGGCAATGGCAGAATACAGAACTGGCAATGTTCACTTTGCACTGGAAGGTCTTCAAACTGTGTTAGCTCAACACTATGCAATGTTCGCCCTTTGTATTCTTGTATACGCACTTGCTTGAAATCACTGGATTGGTGTATTCGAACTTAACTCTCAGACAGGTTCGCTCTTGATGAATATCACTGAACTGGTGTATTCGAACTTAACTCTCAGACAGGTTCGCTCTTGATGAATATCACTGAACTGGTGTGTTCGAACTTAACTCTCAAACAGATCTGCACTTGATGGATGTCACCAATCAGGTAAGTTCGCTCATAAATCTTAGATAAGTTCGCTCTTTAAATGATATCACAGATTTGATAAATTCACTCTTAAGTTCGCACTTTATTTTCAGATGAGTTCGCACTAGTATAGAAGCTGAGACTGCACCTTGATTGATCAGATGTATTCGCACTATGATCTCAGATAAGTTCGCATTGTAATCTTAGCTAAGTTCGCAATATAAACTCAGATAAGTTCGCACTATACAATCTGATAAGTTCGCACTATATAATGATCGAGCTGATCTCTTCCGTAGTTGCTCATCAAGGATGAATAATCTGTATATATATACTATATAGAGACAGATCCTTCATGTCGTCCTTTTTGAGAAATCATGACTCCATGATATTGATGTCGGCTTTAAACAATATCGACTCTTCTTTAATCACTGTCGGCCTCAATCAAAAATAACCTCTTCACAAGAGGTCGGCCTGAATGTGTATACACACCTCTTCACAAGAGGTCGGCCCTCAAATGATAAATTCGCATTAAAATGACTTCATGATAACAAATCAGAATGAATTCATATCTTCTCATGTCGGCTATGAAGAGAAACAAAAATAATAAATATAACTTGAATAGCCAACGGCTATCATTCAATTATATTTCCATGAAGGAGCTAAGCTGGAAGGAGCTACCGAAGCTGCTATATCATTAACACTATATGCTAGATTAATATTAATGATATTTATAATTATGCACTTGTGAGAGTGATGCATCATGCAAGTAATGCACTTATAATTCTTTTATATATTGTGTGAGTAATGCACTTATGATTGTTTTATATTTGGTGTGGGTAATGCACTCAAGATTGTTTCCATATTGTGCTAGAGGTTGTATACTTACCTTGTGCGAGTAACGCACTTGAATAATGATTGTTTTCACATCTTGTGTATGTGTGTAGTATGCTTAAGTAAATTATTGTCTTCATGCGAGTGATGCACCTTGAGACTGTACTCATACTTTGTACGAATGAGAACTTTATGTAATTATTGTGTGAGTGTTGCATTAATGCATTATCCATATAAGTGTTGTATCCCTATAAGTGGGAATTGGTAATAACTTTTTGTTGTGAGAATGGGATGTTTAGATATCTTGGGTTGTGGATGTTCGCTAGTGTATGACTATGTGTGTCATTGCATGGTGATTGTGATTTCCCTTAATGGGATATAACTTTTGTTGTTTGGCATCTTCAATGATGTTGGTTTGGTTAAGTAAAAGGATCTCATGTTTTGTGTGATTGGAGTCTTAGATGACTCGTTGTTTGCCATAATTGAATGTGTTCTCTTACTTACCTCGGATTTTGGAATCCAGGTATAGTTTAGTATTGTACTCCCTCTCTTGTGACTAAAGTTAGTCATGTAGTTCATGTGTTATGTAACTTGAGAAATTTGATATTTTATTTTATTGACTATGATTAATTTACTAAATGTTGTCAAGGCCAGCATTGAATTTTTATTTGTGTTTATGAATAAGTATAGCCATCGAATTTTGATACTTATTTATCTTGTGACCTTTATGGTCATGTGCAAATTATTGTTGAAATTGCACGCATTTTATGCCTTATTGTTGAAATCGACTTTTTCTTTCTCTCAGTTTTGATTTACTTTCTTAATGGTGGCTATGCTTGAATGTTTTAAACTGCTGGTCAAGTTTCATGTTATGTTCTCTATCATGTCCATGATGGACTTCCGATGGATTGTATGAGGGAGTAGAATATGGAGAATGTACTAGTTCTTGGTGTGTATGCTGCTAGAATTATGATAGATTGAAATTCCTCGATTCATTGTTAGATGTAAGTATTGCGTGAAATGTTGAGAAAGTTTTGAAACAACTGGTGTTGCTATGGATCAATTGATAAGAGTATCTTGCCGATTAGTGTGGTCGTCATGTTTAGATAGTAAAAAGGATGTGAAATGGAATTTGAGAATATGCTTAAATGTTGATTCCTAATTATATATATGTCCATGAGATATGAGAGAACTTGTTTTGTATATGATGAAATAACAGGTAATGGTAGAAAGAATGTTATATGTGAAAGCAAAATAGTTGTGTAGCGGACATCAGTTAAAGAAGGATAAATAGAGAAATATGGATAACAATTCTAAAGGATAAAGACAAGGTAAAGATAGATATGAAAGCAAAGGAAGTAAGAATTCGTGGGAATAAGATGTGGGTTGTGAAGGGTAGAGTGTGGAAAAATAGTGGGAACATGAATTGCTAAATTAGAAGTAGATATTTTGAATGGATAAGGGAATTGGACAGAAATTCCTCATGACTGTACGAAGAATAGGATGTGGAATGTTGTAGTGGCACGATGTTGAAATAGAAGAATGAAAAGACTAAAATGGTCGAGATAATAATGCTAGAAGTTGAAGGTGAGAAGAAATCTTTGAGATAAGAAGATTTGTGTGGAAATGGAAGGAAGTGATGAGGTTGAAGGAGTTGATTGGAGTTAACATATAGAGTGTATTGCTAATAATTGAGGACAAGTGTTGTAGAACTGCAAAGGGATAAGGGAATTTATTGGATGGTAATTTAAGCTAGGACAAACCAATAGTGGGTAATGGAAGTAAAATTAGAGGGATAGATAAGGATGAGTGTAGATTGGTTGAGGAAAATATATTATAGTAAGATGGGAGAAAGCATGGGAGGATACTTGGAAAGATGAATAAAAGAGATTATGTTTCTAAATAAGACGAAGGTACAAACTATAATTCAAGTTCGAATTGAGGCAATAGAACATAAATAAGAGATAGTGCAATAGATGAGGAAATAGATGTAGATAATGATAGAAATGAGAGAAGTATGCAGAAGGTACAAGTGTATATGCATGAAAATTTCAAAACCAGATTTATCAAAGGAAAAATGGATAGCAGTGTCCTAGTCTCAGAGGAGTTGTATGCACGATGGTTGGTTTTGACCAAGTTGGTGCACCATTGGAGATTTGTTTATTGTTTTGAGACCTCAACCTAGCGTTGGTTAGGAGGACTGATCTTTTGGGAATATGTTGTGTTTGTCAAATTGTGATACTTGATTTATGCTTGTATGTGTCTATGATGGACTATGATTTATGCCTCATCTAGTAGGCATCAAAAGTGTGACTAATTTCTTATGCTTGAATGTTGTGATGTCATTCTTTTATGCTCTGGTAAATGAGCCATATGTCACTTAGATGTAATCGGATGGTAGTTGTACCCTATGTTGTTATATGCATAAGTATAAGCAGATATACCGTGTATGTGGTGTGCATGATTGGGCATACTTTGCAGGTTCAAGATTCGGGAGTGGTGCTAGTGGAGCCCACAAGGAATTTGGAGAGGCACAACGTTAAGCTGTGGAACCGAGATGTTGTGCAATATAGGGTACAGTGGCACTAATTTTCGGTGGATAGTGCCACCTGGAAAAATGCAGAGGATATAGATAGATCATTCCCGCATCTGACATTCTCGCATAATTTTATTTCTACATATTATGACTTTTATTATATATATATACTGGATGTTTAAGACTATGTTATGTAGATGTTTTGTAATAAAACATCGAGATGATGTCTCTTCCAAGTGAGGAAGGATGTCACGTCTTAGACTTTGACGCTACCTAAACTTACTTTATGTGGAACTAATATATGAATAATCGTGTGTGGTAGAATAAATGTTATGTTATTTAAAAGATGAAATAAGTGAATTTTGTATTCTATTTTAGAAAAAATGAAATGCGATGAAAATGATTTTTTTTCGAATTGATGCAATATAGAGATGTTATTTTGTAATAATGAATTATATTGCTTCGATTTATTTTTGGACACTAATCTATTAATGGGTGTCTGAGTTTTCATGAGTTGGAGGTTGTCGAAGACCAAGGGTGTGCTTAAGGTAGAGGAGGCTAGCTACCTGGCAAGGTTAAGATGGAATGGTCTCTCTCGCACACATAAACACTTAGTAAAGATATAGCTGCATTGAGAATTTCATTTAGTTAATTATTTTATATTGTTCTTACTTTCTAGTGGTTATTTAATTTACTTGGTGGTAAAATTAAATGCACATATAAAATAAAAGAAATAGTTTTTATTTATTTTAATTATTGATTTAATTTGAAGATTAAATTATTATTATTTATTATTTTGTGGATAATTGAGATGCATGGCTAGAAAATCAAATTTACTATTTAAAATTAGTTTTATTGGATAAATTTGAAATAAATCATGGAAAAGAAAGAAAGATTTTCGAAAACAAAACAATGAGGAAGAAAACATACAAAATTAGAAAAATAGAAGAAAAGAAGTTAAATTTAGAAAATAAAATATAAAAACAAAGCAGAACAAAGATAGAAAAACAGAACGGAAATAATAAAAGATAATAATCTCTCATTCTTTCAACACTACAAAATTCATTCTAAACACTAGATTCATTTTTCTCAAATTTCAATTTGCAAAACGAAAACCAAAAACAGGAACAGTAGAATTAGGGAAATTCGGCAAAGTGGAAGAAGAAAAGTGGAAAAGAGAAGAGAACAAAAAGTGGGCCAAACAGGATAGCTTTTTACCAGGTTTTATTCATTTTCCATTGTATTTAATTTCAGTTTGTGAGAATAAATGGGTCTATCTCCGTTTGTTTTGTGTGAAAGATTAAATTCTGTCATTGATACCCAAATTGAATATATCAATTGTAATTATGCATTTGATGTTTAAATCATTTATCTGTATGAAAAATTCAGCTTGATGGCTGTATTAGAACTGCATACTTACATTTCTTTATATATATATATATATAAACATATTTTATTATAAATGTTAATAGCACTGAATATATTCATATTTTATATATACTTCTTGCCAAACTTTCATTCTTGAATTCGCTGTTGTACTGGCAATGAAAATATTAATATTATATATCTATATATATTATACAAACGGTATAATATATATACATATAAAATACTATTATATATTTATTTGGAAAGAATATAAAACATTATATACAGAAATCGAAATCATTAAAGAAATCGCTGTATTGATTTATGTTTACTGGAAAGAAGATTAACAGAATTCAATGTAGAAAGATAGTTATTTATTTGTTTTGTTACAGCCTTAGGCTGTGAGTAGCTGCGCTGTGGAAGGAAGCAGCCCTTCCACAGGCAGCGCTTCCATATCATGGCCGCCGCCCCTCCACAAACCCCTATGCTGTGCAATTCCCTTATGTAGAAAAAATTGATCTTTGAAGTTGCTTTTAAATTCGCATAAACTCAGAAGATTCCTCTGCCTACGATTTTCTAACTGGCAATATATATATACTTTTACCACTGTATATTTTATAGTTTCTATGAAGCTGATAAGTCCTCCAATCTGACCTCAGTTCACTTCTGATTGTAAAATTATATTTTCTGAATATATAATTCATATATATATATGTAGGTAGGAGAAAATGCCAGATTTATTTTCTAAAATGGATATATATCTACTCTAGACAAGTACTCATTTGAATATATAAATACAAATCTGTATTTTTAGATTAAACCATTAAAATGGGAAATGGATTATTAGAAACGTTGCATGCAAATGGAAAGATACATATATTTCCTATTTTCACTTGGAAAAATTAGTAAATTGATTGAATTGAGTAACTGTTGGATGCATTATTAAATATAAAAAACTTATTTTTCTTATAATTATTTCATTTAGTTGAATTTGTAATATAGATGGGCATGCAAATCTATATAACGAACTTTGGAGTAAAAAGTGTGTTTCCAAAAGAACTTATTATTTTAGAGAATCTTTGAAAACTTAAGCAAACTTAAGAGATGCTTTATTTACTATTTCCATGGAATTACTTCCAGGACAGGATGTCAAATGTGGGCTCCCAGAGACAGTAATTTACTTTTTCTAAATTACCATTATGTTATTTATTGCTTGGCCAAGCTACTGTACCAGTGAAATAGATGGTTGAAAAGCCTAGATTATATGTTATGTCTCTGTCACATCCTTTATGCAAGTAATATGTTATTCTAGTTTAGGAATACATATAGGCATCAGGCACGCATCAAGAGATTCCCTCCTGCTTATACTGTTTCAGGTTGCTAGGCTCCTCATGCAGGGTCAGTGCTTTTTTCGTGTTAGGAAGAAACCTAGGGAAGTTCAGTACTTCGTGGTTGGGCAGAAAAAGCACCTTAACCTCACTCTTGGCCTCGACGTGCGGAAGACCTTCAAAGTCATGGCAGTTGAGTACAGAGATTATTATATTATATGGACATACTTCTCTATATTATTCTTGTATGGTTGTTTAGCCAATCTATAAATGTAAACTTCTCTTCATGACTGTAATTATTGATGCAAAACTTATACTTGTAACATTGAAATAGAGGTAATGTAACACCCATACTGGTGTAAGAGATTTTACTTCAATACTGTAACTTGCTATTGTGCAATTATAAACATTTTATTTAATATATGTATCATTTTCCTTATTTGGAATATGCTTTGCTTTTTGGAATATTAATTTTAGTATGTGAGTTTTCCATGCTTTACACTACTAGTTTGTACTTTCTTATACCTATTCATTACTCTAGGAAATGTAAGGATATTGATTACCAATTTTTCCTTTTGAAGGAGGTCATTGAGGACGTTAGGCCTTCTATCAAAGGTAGAATAAGGGAAGAAGACAAAACAAAGGGTGCTTGATGATGCTTAGTGATCAACTATCAAGTAAAAAAATATTATTTAATATGTTTGTACCTTTTTTTTAATTTTTAATATTGTTACTATCTTTTAATTTTTTAAATGTTGCTTGCAAATATATTTGCTCTATCACATCACTTGATATAGGGGTAATAAAGTATGTAGATACGAGCTCTCCTAGTCTTGGAGAGGTTTGTGACACTTATGATAACCTGCTTGATCAATGAAACAAACAATTCATGACAAGGATCCTAGATTACAATTCTATGAGAAGCTTATCGAGCTTATTGTCACAAAGAGGTGGATAAACACCACTCTTCACATGGTTGCCTAAGCTCTTAATCCCGAGTGGCATGGAACTTAACCTAGCTGAGTCTCTCTTTCTGAGGATAATGAGATAATGGAGGGGTTTATCAAGGCCCTTTGTAAGATGTATGGTGCCAAGGATGCAACCATACTTCAGAAGCAATAGCTTCAATTTCTAATCTTCTTGGTCCTACATTTAGCAAACCAAAGGCTAGGATAGATAGAGTCACTATTGCAAACACCCTATTGGATAGAGGAAATTTTACGGGAAAGACACACCAAAGCTGAAACAACCTGCCATTTGCCTACTCTCACAGATTGCTTGTTTTTCTACTACAGAAAGAAATTGATCCACAAATGGCTTCATCCACTTGATTAAAACAGATAGGCTTACCACTAAACGAATAGAAAAATAATTGTAATTCATAGTGCCTTGAAACTTCAGAATTGGCAAACTTTTGAGCATCAACAAACTCCAACTACATGTTGGGATGTTGATCCTAAAAATATTAGGCAAATTGATGAGGAAGTGCAGCCAGAATTGGTAGGGCTTCCATTGGACGACCCACAGCTTCAGCCACAAAGTGACCCAGATTCAAAGAGATATTTTAACATTACTAGCCTAAATGAGGTATAGCTGTACTTAGTATACTACAATTTTTTATGTTTCTGTCTTGAAAACATTGAGTTCATGTTTGAACAATGAAATACTTATTGATGTTATACTACCATCACTGCCATATCTCTGACTCATGATATATTTATTGCCGTTATACTACTGTGACTAGTTTCACTGACTTAATTTTTAAAATTGAATTTATTGCTCTCACTGTCTTAATGATATATACTGCTGTCATGATATATTTATCACTGATAGTTTTGTATTGCTGTTATACTACTGTCACTGTCTTAATTTTTATATCATGTACAGCTAAACTTGTAGAAATTTTAAGTATCCCTATAAGTGTCTGTATACATAATTGTTATATATATAGAATTTTCTTATATTTCTAAAAAATTCTTATGTATAATACAATATAAAAATATATAAAAATTCTGAAAACAATGGAACAATCCATGACAACAAAATTCTTATTTTATATGTATAATATTAAGCTCCATTTGTATCTCTCAAGGTGATGTTTCAATCCCAAGATAGTGATTTTACATCACCAAAAATAACACTTTTTAGTTGTTTTTGCAGTCACCAAATTGCAGGTTTGCAACATATAACGGCAAAGGTTTCAGTCTTATTGAGGCAGCCTTTTTTCCAATCAGAATACAAAGCCAAGAACTTGTTGTCTCTTTTGTCAACCACTACAATTCTGAGGCAATGGAGATATGCTCATTGATTGCACAAGTTCTTTGCAAGTTTGGAGGTAGCAGCATATTTTCTGCGTTTTTGTCATTTTGTAGTTGGAACTTGCAGCCTTTGGGCATCTCGTTGTAAATGTTATGTATTAAGGATCTATAATGTATATAATGAATGCCTTATCAATGTTATTATATGAATTTTTAAATCTCCCTATTTTTTAATAGCCATCCCCTTTGTCATCTCCTGCCGTCCCCTTAAATGGCCTCTGAAAAATCCATCCCCTGAAATGGCCTCCGAAAAATCCATCCCTAAAATGCATCCCCTACCCTCCCCATCCAAAAAACTTGGTGGAACATAGTTTATCCAACATCCTCTTGCTTCATGACAATGGGTTTAATTTAACCATCCTACACCACCTCTACAATCAACTGTTTTCAAAATTGTGTTTGTTCTCTAACTGTCTCCTACATTTTACATGTCCATTACTGCCTTCACTCTACTCAAGACCCTGCCAAAACATATTAAGCTTCGACAAAATTATAATCCCTTGGAATTGGAGCTTACACTTGATGACCGATATAACTACAAAGTGCATACCCTAAGTTTGATCATCTTCCTCACATATATTTCCAGCTTGGTTTTCTACCTCCTCATACCATCAAGTTCATTTGTGTTTAACTACGCACCCTTCAGGGATTAAATATTAAATATTTTGGAGCACAAACACTGATGTTACAAGGAAATCCTTATTCATTACCGACAACAATGAATGATCAAAAGTAGTTAACAGGATACATTCTAATAACATGATTCAGATATAAGCACATCAAGAAATAGATTGTCGCCATTTAAAATTTGCATTTTTATTTATTGGTTGACCTCCTCAACTTTGTTTCTTTGGCCTATTCAAAAATGTCATGCAAAACAAATTGTTGACTAGCATTATCAACAGCAACCAAGTCCTATTCTGACATTTTAACAATCTATTTCTAAGAAAAATACAAATTTAATGACTAAATTCACTAATTCTTCACTTAGTATCACAATTGATTTATCAGGCATCATCATAGCTTGATGATGTTGATGAGAACTTAGGGATGCAACATAAAACTCTCCAACCCTCAACTACTTGTAATTGTATCGCACAACATGCCTAGAAGTTGTTTATTGTTGTTAAGAACAAGCATCCTTCTTCCACAATACCTAATATTAAGTATGTATAATCACCAAATGATGCCATTTATTGTGCTATATATCATGAATCATTCTCCAATGGATTAGGGCATAGGGACGCCTCTGGCTTGCAAAAAAGAACCAGTTCTAGCTGTTAAATTAAACCACAGGGAAAGGAAGCCTGACAACATAAAGCTTTGTCAGAAAGATCTTATATATCGTTATTAACATTGTTAGCAGCTCATTATAGTTAAACATATCTACAAACATTAACACAATCTTTGTCTACCACAGAGGGGGAAGCATACCTTGAAAGATATAAATGTAATTTGCTTCTGAATCCGAAATGTTTGTACTCTGTCATGATCTACAAGATCAAAATATATGTCCTTGCCAATCTGATTAGTAAGATCAACATCACGGGCAACCTGAAAGGACAATTGCATAAAATTGATTTGATATTGCACATTGTCTGCCGTTGCTCAAACATTATTGTTAACTTCTTTGCAACCCCATCATAAGCTATAAATAAATATTCTTCAAAGTTCTTTTACAAAAATTTGTATTTGTTTATATAGCTATTGGTTGCTTGTCATATAATTGGAATTTTATTAATAACACTGACAAATTATCAATGAGGGTCTACCTTTATAATTGTATAAAGGTGGGCCTCTTCCTTTTCTTTCCGTTTCTGCTCCTTATCATCCTGCTCTTTCTTTAATCTCACCTGCACAGAACAGATAGTCAGTGCATGAAGCAAAGTCAAACAAGCATCTCAACAGATACAAAGAAAGAAAATAGAAATTTATAATGTACAACAAAAATGCTCACCCTTAAGTGCTCTGCAATATCCTTCTCATCAACATTGCAAATAATCTTGTCCTTATCACTCTCTCTTACATACACAAGCATATAAGCATTTGAATATTTTGTGAACTTAAAAGGAGTGTTGTTGAAACCCGGGTTTGACTGTAGCAGCTGAAATAACAACAGTAAAAAGAATGATATTAATAGTATCAACAGTTTTCATATATACACAACACGTACCATAAATGGGAAAGATCCTTACTTCCTCTTCACCACCGTACTGTTCTTCCAAGGCCCTCTTAGTGTCTTCCTTTGTAACACGCTCATCTTCAAACTTGTACCTATGCACAATACTCAAATACAGTTAAAAAACAATGAATAGACTTGACTGCCTTCTCAGACAAAACAAATGATGAATGGGGTCAGAGTTATCACATTTATGAGACCTGCCAAAAATTATAAATAAAAAAGGAAGTATGTAAATCAATGTAGACCACAAAAGGATATTTGTTTAATGGAATTTTTAAAAATGAGTGTAATCAGTAGTTTGATAACAACAAAAAAAATTGCTCAATCTGTCCACCATATTATCTAGCAGTGCAAACCCTCAGAAACCAATATAAGGTTCGACTAGCATACCACTGATCTGAGAGAGTCGGTCTAATAAAAGCATAATAATGTCCTCCATGCACACCCCCACTGTGGACCAATACACTGCCACATGAAAAAAAAATATAAAATCAGCTTAGAAAGCTAAGTACTGTTACCTGTAAGAATACACAACAATCTCACCCACAAGAAGAGCCAACAGTGTCTGAACAGCTAATCCTCAAAAGAATTAACTGTCCATTTCACAATGGTGGACCACAACCTAATGTAACACCAATCAACTAAAAAACAATGGAATAAAACCTTGAGCTATTAATTCTCCATCAAATGAATCAAAACCAAGATTATCAAATCATGCTAAACATTTGCCATGACATCAACTGAAAGAGTTAACCTTTTTGGACAGGCTAAATTTCCAGTGCGTTTTTCTTCCCATTTCACAAATTACTGGTGTTAGAAAAGAACAACTAATAGCACAATATCTTATTCTCAAAATTTTGAACTTTCAAGCCAACTGATGCATGTTCTTGCATCCAGAGCATGCCATCTGTATAGTTTCACATAATCCCACCAGCACTTAAACCAAGTTTGCTTATCAGCGTAAAGCTCATGGAGATCACATAAGCTGTGGAGGCCACACTAGTATGAAGAAGTTGCTTTGAAATGTCTCAACACCAGTATTTTGAAATTCCAGTTATGGATATCATGCAGTTTATCTTGGCAATAGTAATCCAAATCAGTGCCTAGGAGAATGATAGAGTTCTGCCATTTTCAAAAGCCATTATGGATAACAAGGATTCCAAGAGACCCTCGTGCACATGAAATATCATAGAGATATCATAGAGGGCTAAGGTGCAGTGAAAAGCCATAAAGACTGATTCAATTTGGGATACATATGCAAATAACAAAGATGTGCAGGCAGGGTAATAAATCTAAAGAAGCATTTGAATTCAATAAAGAATGTTGTGCAACCATAAAGGAGCAAAGTGTGATGCAGAGCCAATGCAAGAACCTGCAGTATGGAAAAATGAGCAGTTTCACAATATCGAAGGTAGCTACAGCACAAGCAAGGGAACCAGCGACTGGGGTCAGGATTGCAATTAGAGCCGTTAATTGGATAGCCAACACCAGAGATCAAAATATTTTCTCCAGTGAAACCACCCCTCTCACAAAATGCAGCCATGTTATGCAGGATCTCCAATTTGGAGCAGGGCAGAAGGCATTCTCAAA
>VDFB02057543.1:0-54264 GCA_007258455.2 Sequoia sempervirens
ACTTAAAAGTGATATTGTGGGTGTAGTAATACAATCAATGTTGTAGTAGAGGACCAGGTTCAATTGAGGGCAAGAGGGCTCCTCACATCTAAGTGGACATAGTTTGGTTTAAGGGGCTATATGAAAAGGGTTTTCATACATATAGATGGACTATTTATCACACCTTGTCCATGGTAAGTATATATTGACTTTAAATATTCAAGTATTTGGAATGGAGTCCCCTAGCACAAATTTACACTCGAATCCTATAGATACCCATTCAACAACTTGATCAATACTATGAAAAATTTAATCAACTTGCTAACTCTTTCCCTTTGGTGGACTTACAAATATTAGAGAATGCCTCTTTAGCACCTATAGCTTCCCTTACAAACACAAATGGGAAAGGACCTAAATGAACCTTTAATTTAAAGAAGGTATCAAGCTTGGTGACACTAATCCATTAAAAAAGAGGAATTGGAAATTATTTGCTTTTAGAGAAGAACTTTATAAGAAAGAAAAATAGTTTGATGCAAAGATTTGTAATTTTGAATTAGCTATTTACAGACCTTAATTTCATGAACTAAACCTCTTGATGTCAAATTCAACTCGACAATTGGTATTAGTACCTTTGATTTCATTGAAAAAGAGAGAGATATTGATATAAAAGTGAAATTGCACATGAAATATGTCTAATTGTTTATGCCAATCCATCCAAAATATTGGATTTGATATGTCCAATGTATAGGAGCTCATGGAAACATGGAGACAACAAGAAATGCACTTGTTCTTGGAACAATTTTTGGTTAAGATGGCCAAAGATTCACATTTTATGATATTTAAGGAACAAATTGGTGATATTGATGGTGAATGCGTAATAATTTAGACTCTTGTAGAATTGGTCTACATTTGTTGAAGTTGTTAAATACCCGAAAAAGCCCTAGCAAAATTTGAAGGGGATATGCTAATACATAAAAGCACCAACAAGGAAATGGAAAGCATGAATTGTATACATTGAATTTTCATCATTCAATACATTAAGTATTTATTTACTAGTTGGAAGGCAATGTAGATAAAAAGAGATGGTTTCATTCATGGAGCTATTTCTAAATTTGAAACCTCTCATAATGGTGGTTTGTGTTCAATCATGCAAAGCGAGATTACCCCACCCACAAAAATTTGAGCAACATGACTTTTGAAGCATTTCATTTGCCTCTTGTAATTGTAAGCATACCTATGAAATATAAGAAAATTTTCATATCATATAAATAATAGAGAAGACTTGTATGTAACAATGTCTAAAGGGAATTTTGTATTATGAACTGTTATAGTAAGATTTAACAAGTATGCATATCATGTTTTTCACCAATGGCTAATTCAAATTGTTGGAATAATCTATAGACATGAAACAAACATGAGCACATATATAAACAAAAGATAAATAATAATGACGCAAATGATGAACCAAAGAACTAGGATAAGGATAACAAGAATAGCTATCCAATCCATGCTATTAACCACATAATTCACAAAAATGCTAAAAGGAATGTTCTTGTTGAAGCACTATCATATTAATTGCCCTTAATTTCTAGGGCTATAATAACAAGAAAAAGTTCCTAGCTAATTAAAAAAAATCTAAAATATCTTAGCAAATCCAATTATACATAAATAATTTCTAAAATAATTTCAATTAAAACATCTTCACTTTAGAATAGATAAATATTTTATTAGCAAAAAAAATCGTATCTTCCTATTTGTTAAAAATATAATTACTAATAAATAGTTAAATAAAACTCATTGCAATAGTACTATCTAATAACAGGTACTAATAATTTATTTTGATTTTTTTTTTTTTTTTTGTAAAATCCGCCCCTCGAGCACTGCAATTTTTTTCCAATTTACAACAACTACCAACATAACCGATTGAAAATACTCCAACTAGATTAGAGTGTTAATTTCAAAAGTTCATCATTCATCCTAATCACAATAAATCAGCATCACCACTTATATGCTTACACTCAAAAGTGCTAAGCTCCTACAGCTAGGGCCATTCCTAGACCTAGACCTATTCCTTGAGGGTTCATGGTGATCCTACCTACGTATCCCCTCATGGGAATCAAAGGCTTCATAGTTCACCCCACAATATTAGAGGGAGTTCGATCTCTCCTCTTGTAGGAGATCTATGATCTCGCTTTTAACCCATAACTATTAAAGCTATCAACTTAACCAATAATAATATAATGATAATAACTTTGATAGTAACTTTCCATCAAGTGTTGGGTCCATACCAAAAATTACCAAACATTGGTGTACAAACATTCACAATATTCACACAGAGTCATTCATACCATAATCTCAAAGATCATACACAATGGTTGTCATGAGCATACCTCCATATACACAAGCTAACTAGCTCATACATATCACAAGTACAATATATGGATCATAAACACATCACATTTACATTAGTGACTAGTTCCAACATACATCACATATACACAATAACGAGCTCTAGCATACATCGCATATACATAATAATGAGCTCCAACATACATCACATACACAATGGTTGACTAACACATGTCCATAATGCATCCCAGATATAAAGAATATCAGTGCATTGTGCACTACATTGTGGGTCATATCCTTTCCTCTGGTCTTCTACACCATTAGACAAATGGGAAGAGGATTCAGTGCATCCCATACTAGACACCATAGGTTTGTTCACCATCCCAAGGCTTTCCCCAAGCAATGAACCTACCAAACCCAGTGGATTCTGACTTCAATCGCCTATAGGCCACCGGTGACAAGTCTATCCACCCAGGAAGAAGTAGCTCTTGACATATACCACCTTGTGACCTTAGTGGTATTGTCAGCTATCTTTTTCACCATCCTGGGTAACACTTGGCATCAATCACTTTTGTGCTTATCAGTGACAGCCAGTGAACCCTCTCAAAACACGGTTAGCCTGAATTACTGTTACCCGCACAGATGGATCCCTACGCGAGCAACTGCTATGACTGCATCATAACCAGGGTAGCCCGCTACCTTCACCTTCATGAACCAAGTGAATGTTGACTAATCCCTAGTAGTGGCCCAGACATCAGTCATTGAAATGGTTCAATGACTGCCTATCACTACTCAAATATCCCAGAGGTTCACTCTTGGGTGGGTCGTACATAACATGAATCACAATCACAATCAACAGATACACTAGCCTATACATAAAGACCTCTAGATATGGTGTTGAATTACACAGACACATGTAAGAGATACATGGAACCAACATGAGATGGACATTACCCAACATATACATATAATCAAATACCCATTATAAAGTAGTTAAATCCCTTCATTTTGTTTAATAGAAACCTATTATGTTTTGAATATAAGTTATTAAATTTTCTTAACTTGATCATACCCATCCAGTACCCATTTTAGCCTCAAACTGAAGCTTACAGAGGAGGAAAGGTCAAATCAATTAGGAAAACCCCAAATCCCAGAGTTATCCCCCTAAACCCTCCCCTTACGGACTTGAGGTCATAGAGACATCCTTCGCCCAAGGACTGCCTACGTACCCGCTTCCAAACAGATCAAAGTCACACGTAGTTCTCCTTACATAGTCTCTCAAGGATAACTACGCACTGATTTCCCCATAATCGAGGTTTTGTTAATGTTTATCTTTTGCTATTACGCTTAACAATAGTCAAGAGAACATACTTAAGTATATGATTTAACAACCCATACTATAACACTTCCCTTCAATGATATCATGGCCTTGAATTAAACTCAACCCATTATTATTCATAAACCACCTTGGATGTCCTTGGGTTCGTCTTATCAACATAGGGGCTAGGCTTATTACACAACATGAAATTACCTTGGTTCACACAAACCCACAGGATAACACTTCTATTTGAAATTTACATATTAGATTCAATATCAAGGGGTCAATAGATATCTTTGAGGGACGTCCAATAATATTATAAGTTTGTTTTAAGTATAATTAATGCCTAAATCCTACATAGGAAGGTTGGAAACACTAAATCCATTGGACTAACATATGAAAATATAAACCCAATGATAATATTAAATAATATTATTGTTCTAATTTCCTTTACCCTATCATGCAACTCCATATTCTTATAACAATCTAGTTTTAGACTCGATAGTTTATTCATACTTAAATCACTATAAGTTAAAGCTGACCTTAATAGTCATCAGTAAGGTATTGAGAGATGTTACATAGGATTTATCTCATAACACAATCTCAACAACCTTGTCAACCTAAATAGTTGTCACCCTCCATCTAGCATGCAATCATATTGTGGTCTACTATAGCTATAATAAGAATTCCAATATTGAAGGGTTTTCATAGTTAAGAGGTTGATAGACATCATGTAGTCATATAAAGCATTGACCATAATATCAATAATTTATCAAAAGTGTTAGGCTTCAACGTTAAAGAATTTTTTAGTAAAGTGTGGTTGTGGTGCCACTAAATGAGACCATCATTCCTTGTATTATTATGCAACCAAGAGCCAAGGTGAATATTAATTATATATGATTCCGAGTTCATATTATAAGGTTATCATGTAGCTAAAGAGTTTACCTAGACTTCATTGCCACCATGTTTCACTTGGAGTCTCAACATAGTCATATAATGAATTCAGGCGTAAGATCCTATTTTATCTCCCACCATTTTCTATCAAAATTCAACACACTTGGTTATTCAAATAAAATCATTAACTAAAGAAAATTCCTTGTTTATGAATTTCTCATAATCACAGCTTTCACATATCAAGTATTCTAACATTTGAGATCTTGAGCACCCTACAAGATATTAGTTTCCTCTAGATCTTGGTTTCCCCAAATACTTATAAGGAATGGTTTTTACTTTATTCAATATCATTCTATGTTGTGGTCTATACATATATATATATATGAACAAGGTTACCATAATTTGCATCATTCTTGCATTTGGTAATAAAATTACATCCTAATTAAGAATAAGATGATATACTATTCAATTTATTGATTATTCAACTTTTGCACATAACACGGATCACCTTGAATTAATATTTTTTAACTGCAACAATGGATAATTCCCAATTTCTTATACATGTTGACTATTAAAGGGTACAATATTACTAGTTCAATAATAATCATAGTCATATTCTAAAGATGGAATATCAACTCATCCTATATCAACTAAAATCGTTGATTATTAATAACAAACATATCCCCATATAGATGTTAGAATATATCCTTCAATAATATATTAACAACTTTTGCCTATGTTTACAAAACATCAAAGATAGAAATTTTATTGATGACGACCCAATAATCCTTTTATCTTTTTCATAACCCATATTTTTTTACAGCTCAACTTAGGTTTATTTGACACATTGCTTATCTCCAAAGTAGTGAAGTTTCAGTGAGACACATTAAGGAAAAAGTATTAAGAAAATACTAAGCATAGGAAGAAAGAAATAACTCATCTATAACTGTTGTGTGGTTGTCCCTATCCCTACCCCTATATTGGTGAATTTGAGCTCTCATTTCTCCTCCTCACGTTGGCTTTTTGCCCCTCTTCTCCCACTACCCAAAACGTCTTGACAACTTGCTTCCCTCCTATACACACTGTCCTCTTGTCTTTCTCTCACGCATCTAATAAATTGCTCTCTCCTTTAAGATTTGATGGGGATTCCATCACCTTTTGAAGGGCTCTCATTACGACATGTAGACAAGAACAATATGGGCATCAGTTGTGGAATTTGGTTTTAAACTTGCCAATTGCATTTTCCTAAGAATTTATAAAGCCTTTTCAATGAATCCATTTTGTGCACATCCTACAAACTTTGCATTCCATGAGACCACATTTCCTTTCCAGTCATGTGCAACTCCTTTTCCCACGCTATTTTTTGCCTTCTTTTCCTACAACTCCTTGCCTCCATCTCCATCTATTCCTTGTTTTCCTCTGCATTTTTCTTCATCATTTTTCTCGTCCCATTAGTCTCTTCTATACTCTTCTTCTCCTACCCACTCTCTTTAAGCTCCCACCAAACTTGAATGAGAAATTATGGGGGTTGTGAGGGTTTAAATTGTGTAAATGCCTCTTGTTTTCCACACACATGCCCGCTCTTCCCTTTTCATGTGAAAAATCAAACAAGAAAATGTGGGAGGATAGGGTTGCCATGCTTTATTAATGGCAAGGCATCATTTTCTCCTCATGCCCTCTCCTCTTTAATGCTATTCCAAGTCGTCACAATCTCTTCTCCCCACGAGCCATGTCTTTTTAGGTTCTTTTCATATCAAGCTAGTGAGGATGTCTTGCCTCATTAATAAGAGGCACACTCTCCATCCCTAAGCACCATTCCTCACTAAATGTGTGGTATCCCTCGTCCTTCATGAACAAGTTTAATATTATTTATTTTATTCTTTTTATAACCCTGGCTCGTAGTGATATGGCATTTTTTCAAATAACTCTTAAAATAAAATAATTTAAAAATTAGATATTTAAAAAAATAAAACAATAAATTATTTATTAAGATTATAAATAAAAATATATTTAATATATCTATCTAAAAAATATCAAATACCAAAAAAAATCTCTCAATAATTGTACTTAGAAACATTTATAATAGTAATAATTTAATACCTTCATATTAATAAAATGATAATTATCCATAAACAAACAAATTCCCACCTGATCACACCAGATTGGTCACGTAGAATTTATGTGCCTTCAAGACTTACGAACAATTATTGCCTCAATATGAAACTTCACAGTACATACCAATTTGAGGTGATTTTAGTGGAGCTTTAAATAGTTATCAAGAACATTGGTCTTGATCTGGTGGGGGCTTGAGTCCCTGATCAGCTGCCTTCTCATCTGTAAATGAAGTGCGCCGAGATCGATCTCTAGACCTCCTCGGCCACGAAGTAGATGAATTTGAACTCACCTGGGGCATAGAATGTAACTCTTGTTCGTGGTCTACCCTTGGAGGAAGCAACAGAGCAGAGTCAAGGCTGTCAGGAAGGCCTCTATGTCTGCCCAGAAATATGGTCAATACAAACAGGATTTTGCCTCCTCTGTTCCATTTTCCAGAAAAACTGTATGGAACGTCTTGACATGAAGAGGAATTGTTCCCAGTTTTTAAGGCGCAGCTGTAGCCCACTGACAATCCCACATTACAAAATCCACTGAAAAGAAGAAGCAGCAAATGTTGTGTTGATAATATTATTAGCCATGTTAAAAAAATTCAGGGGAGTTTTATGAATTTTTTATTCAACTGGATAAATTAGCTTACCTGATGACCTCGAAGATGATGTTAAATACTGAATAATTGAGAGGGTCCTGCCTGATGTTTTGGCTCTCCAGTATGCATGTGAGGAAGATGATGATAAAGATATGGACTGAATCTCGAGCCAGAAGTTTCCGCGCCTGAACAGAAATTTGGCTGTCATAATGTTCAGTATAGGTCTCTTCTGATGCTTCGACCGCTACCTTCTTAGGAGCCCGCGTCTTCTGGCGTGTTAGATAAACTGGGTAAACGGAAATATACCTGTCAGGGATACAAGGTGTCAAAATTTTACTCTAAACTTGAGTAGGCCTAATGTTAATTTCAAAGAGATTGCATAAGCAAGAAATAGGTGACCTCTTTATTCTCATTTATGGGTCCATAAAGGTTGACTCATGATCACTAATATACAAAGATTTGCATTATTGTTGAAATTGTGAAAATAGTTTTGGAGATAGTGCTGTAGTTCAGTGTACCCTGTTTCTGATTATCAGTTTATTTGAAAGATAAATGTTTGCTATTACACTAAAACTTGCAGGTGTCAATGGATCTTAAAATTAAGATCTGTGGACTCTCGAAATATGATGATTAATCCAACAATTACCTGTAAGATATGGGTGTGACTCATGTATAATTAATTAATTGTGAAAATAGTTTTCAAGAGAGTGCTCTGGTGCAGTGTACCCTGTTTCTGGTTAAGTTTATGTGAAAGACAAATATCTGCCACTCAAGTCAACTATATTGAAAGGACTGCCAGTGTAATTATAGAAAATGATTGTGAATTTATGGTATATAAGATTAAAAGGAATATTGGGCTTTGTCTGTCATAGAAACTATTCATCACAGAAGGGATACCCCTAGAAGAAGTCTGATACCTTCAATAAGGTTCTATCACCTAATTTGATTTTTTTTGTTATGAGCAAGTTCAACTGGTAAATCTTAAATAGCCAGATTTCCACCCTGGTGAGATAAAACTGTAATAGACAGGGCTTGAAAAGTGGAAGTCAATCAAAACCAGGAGTACCTGTCATTTTCTAGGGCCAGCAGGTTCATATAAAGTTAGTTTGAAAGCGTGAAATCAATTCCAGCCCCACACTCCAATTCAGATCCAATTTTAATAACCACCTAATTTAACAACCCTTCTATATACTAAACCCTTATTGACAGCCAGGCTTGAAAGGCTTTATTTTTCTCGGCTCTGTCATTTATCATCCCCTGCAATAGCATAATTTATATCTACTTGCTTTTTTCAATATTTCTGATTCTCAAAGTGCATCTCATCAGTTCATTCGGTAATCCACATGAATACATAAATTATACTCATTTTCCTGGTTATCAAACATGGTCAAAATTATTGATTATGAAAGAGCACATGAATGAGAATTTAAGTTATGTAACTTACATCATGCCCACCATCAACACCAGCATAGGGGGAGAAAGGTCTACAAGATTGACAACGTTGGATCCAGCGTTGCGTGTGGCTGCAGACTGGTACACCGCGTCTACAATCTTCTCTGCAGAATTCAGACCATTGACAGACCTTGAATTCCACTCCAGAACACAGAAGAGCAAGGTCTGAACAGTATTAATTGCCATGACAGTGATAATGAGCCACAGCGTCTGGTTCTTGGGAAACAAATGGGTAAAGCAATTGCGAGGATTTGTGAGAAGATATGCATAGACCTCCTTCCTGCTTCCCTTACCAAATCTCTGCAGCACAGATATGATTACCCATATACATGGACCAAACATGGTATTCCCAAGAAGTACTATAAAGCTCAGGACAAGCAGAATGAAAGCTTGGTTCCTGAAGGGAATCATGCTGCTGTCTAGAAGAGTGAATCCAGCGTTTCCAAACGAAGTTACAGCGTTATAAACAGAGAATAATATTTTGTTCACATCATTTTTTTCTAATATTTTGCTAGCTGTGGGAGAGGCAAACAGATATATCTGAATAAGCACAATTGCACCCAACTGCACCAGAAAGAAGTATGCCACCACAATTCTGTATAGAAAAGTCAAGGCCTTGTACTCCACATACATAGACTTCCACATAGAAATCTCAATTTCGTTAGATAGATCTTCAGTCTTACAGCACTGCAAAATCCTCTTTGACAAAGCACTCATGAAATCTACACGCCAGATGCATCTCTTCCAAACAATTTTCAACATTTCTGAAGATTTCCCCATAACATAACTCAGCCGATGCTTCAACAGCCGGCCCAATTCATTCTTGCCAACACGAGCACTGACCCCCTTAACTTCTACTTTAACTTCAATATTACTGTGATTAGCATCAGCCTCTCTTGCTCCTGATTCATTTGAAATTAATTTCTCATCCTCAGCATCTTCTTTAGCCTCTGATTCATCTGAAATTAATCTATCTTGCACCTTGGACAGAATGACCATAGCCTGATTTGTAAGTATCCTCCTGTAAGCCAATCTTCTTGCAAACAGAGGAAACAGAGAAGTAACAACCTGACTACCAAGTACTGTCAGCAACAAAAGTACAAGCTGCTGAAACTTATGCATCCCTTGTATTCTTATGCTAAGCAGACCTGTCACAGTCACGGCAGAGACAGAGCAATACAGAGCATCTATGAAGCTCATATGCTCAGAATTTTTCTCAGGACACATCCACAGAGCAAAAGCGCCCATAAATCCCAACACTATGAAATAAGTAATATGAAGAAAAATGAAACAGGAGGGCAGATGCACCCACGACGGCATATCCCTTAAACTCATGGAAAAACTCCTCATAGTCATTGCATGTGTTCCATACAAAGCCCGGTTGCTTATAAAGATTTTGCTGTGGGAAGCTTCTTCGCATGGTAGATACCTCATTCATAAAATCCAAGCTTCTCACATGAATATTTTTCATTCCTCTGATACGAATCTGAAAGCTCACTTCCAAGCAGCCAATTGCGCTACTTACTCTCGCGCAAACTCCCTACATTTTGACCTCTGTTTTCAAATGAGTGCACTTCGACATTAAAAGGCAATGAAGAACAATCCAGTTTTTATCGACGCGCTTGCCTATATACCAGGCAAGACGGCACTCTCAGAAAGTTATATTTTGTCTCCATCATGCATGTGGAGAGGACGTATTTGAGAGCATATTGGACTCTGATACAAAATGACCACAAGTTGTAGAGCCATCTTTAATGAGTTTCGTTGGGCTATTCTCAGTCAATTCTGATATTTAGTAGCATGAATAAAGTAACCTCACAATAATTTCATGTTTTAAGAAATGTGTTATGGAGTCTATCCACGATTAAGGTTTGAAGGTTTGTTTCACATGCAACTTGTCACATCAACATGTTTATTGCGGACTGTCTTTATCATGAATTTTTAAGGATTTAATCAAAATTTGATTATATGATTTCTAGTAATTAAACAAAAAGATATCATTTGTTGTTACAATAATATCATATTTTTATATAAACTAAATAATCTGTATACATTTTAGATCGTAATCATAAATATTGTTATTCTAACTTTTACATCCAACATAAATAACCTAATAGTTGAACACAAAATACTATTTATTGCTATAAAAATACTTTATTCTTATTTAAAATACAATTTATATTAAGCTCTTCTACTTGTACACATAAGAACATTATTTGTCCACATACAAGAAAAAATAAATAAAAAATAAAACATTACATTTGATAGTGAATGCATTTATGATTTTTTGATGTGTCACTCATAAGTTCTCATGTTCATGAAAGGATCCATCTTGACTAACATTTTGTCATTTGTCGATTTACATGTGAAAAAATTATTAATAATATATAATATAAATATGTTGCAAGACAAAATTTCATAACCACAAGTACTATACCAACAATAGGGCCCTACCTAACTAGTGGCCCCTCTCCCTAGCTATCAAATTGCTTTACATAAATAATCCATATGATAATCAAATAAATTGTAATTAAAAAATTAATTAGAGATAGGATAGATACTTATAATTAATGTATGAAAAATAAATAAAAGGAATAAATGTTTATGCTACTTAACAATTGATTATGAAAGAACAATGGTGATAATATTTAAAACTAGGTTGCCACCTCTAGAAAATAAATGGCTTAAGTTTAATGATTGTATCATAATCCACAATAGCTTAGAAATCTTTATCGTTCAACCCCAAGTTTTCTGAATTTGATTCCAAAAAACATGAATCAAATTTATTGTATAGATTTAATTTGTACTGCATAAGAATGATATATTAGAATGTGCATAGTAAAAAAGAATTTGTGTTCGCCTTCTTGGGACAATATTTAGGAGTTTATCAAATCACTAGGTGAATCAATTATCTTATTCAAATCCATAAATAGTGGGTTAGATTAATGGTGATGAGAAATATTGAAGACAACATTCACCAATATTCAGATGGCCTATATATACATGTGATTCTTTTTTCTTTTAGAAAACAATATGTGATCAATCTAATTATTATTACATATTTGCATTCACGTTCATGAAATTAAGGGCACTTTGAATATCTTTAAAAATTATGGCATAACATCATGTCATATAAAAATTGCCATAGTTAGTTTGTATAATGTCTAGTACAAAGAGGTACAGGAGACATAAGTTATATTTGATATTTTGAATTTCTAGTTCATTCTTGTTCTTGTGTGCCTCTGCATGAATCTTGAATCACTAGGAAATGAATTTTATGGCTAAAATGGTCACTTTGAGGTAGGAATGGATATATACAATTAAGTACAAATGAGAGTGTAGTAATGATAAATAAATGAGAGTTAGTGTAAATAGGGGTAATTAGAGGTTAATATGGATCAAGCCATGAGCCAAGCCTATCATGAGAGTGTGCAATTTGGCAATGTTGGGCCTTCGACATCAACACTTGTCAGTTGGAGTGGCCATACATCTTACACTGAGGTAAGCTTGACCATTTTTAATCATTAAATGTTTGTAAAATAATGTTAGGTAGATTTTGGCAATTAATAACATTTTCTTCATTTTCATATGATGATATTAGTTGATACTCCTCTTAATATTCATGTTGTGCAATGACAATTTAAATTATTTTTTGGATGGATTGGACCCTCTAAAGAGTCCCTTATACACTATGTACAAGTGGTGTTGTTCTAGGATAATGAATGGGTCCTACAAAAAAATAGATAAAGGAGGGAATGTGAGGATTATAAGGGTTTTTTTATAGCCCATATGATAATTATTACACTCTTGCTAATAAGTGCATTCTTTGACTACCTAGAGGCACTTTTGAACTAACATTGTAATTCATAACATGATTTTAAAATTATAATAATTCATAATGTGATTCCATTTGCATAAAAATAAAAAAAATACAAGGTTTAGGTCGGTGATGCAGAGGGGAAGCATTAAAAATATTTATATCATATTTAATATTATATTGAATATTAAATTTATTTAGTCTAAGATCCTTTTTATACTAGCAGTAAGGGTTGAATATAATATGATAAAATTTTATTTTAATATTGAAACAATGTAAGAAAAATTACATATAATATAAGACAATCAACATATTATTGAAAAAATAAAAGAGGTTATAGAATTACAAATAGTCTAATAAACTCATAACAAGCCCAAAGAAAGAAGAATAACACTCCATAGCCACCAAAAATTCAAAAATATTATTACAATAGTTCATACTTAAATTCTGAACTTTTGTATACATTATAATTTTTTGGAACTCAAAATTTATTTTTCATGGAGCTATAAAATTTGAATATTCATCTTATCCAAGTGGTTGTTGATCTTCATATTCTCTTTGGGAACCCCATGCAACTAAGAACACAAGGAAACAATTTGGAAAAGGATATCAAGTAAAACTTTAGCATTTCAACATCCTGATGAACATTATGCTTTGAAAAAATAAACATCTACTTTTCTATATATTAAGAAAAATTGTAGGTCTCATAAAATCAATAATAACATAATTTTGAAGGCCAAACTCCAAAATAGGTAAGTAAAAAATAGTAGGAATAAATTAAAAAATAGTGCATTCCATTTTCTTTTAACCCACAAGTAGCCCAATCTAGAGAAATAAAATCCCAAAAATCCCCAAGCTATCGAATCACTTTATTGAATAAATAATAACCATGTCTTGGAAAGGAGACAACAAGAGGTCGACCCTTGATATTGCACCATTGTATTCCCCCAAATAGATGAAGACCCAAAACTAAAACCATGTTGCAAGGATGAGATTTTCCAATTCAGACATTTGCAAACTTTTTGCAACATCTTCCATATGGAAAGATAAGAAAATGATGATTTTAAATGAAAGTAAGTGGCCAACAATTTCTTCCTAACCATTAAACAAATTTTCATTTCCCTTTGGTAGTAGCTTGTATGATTCGATAATAATTCATTTTTTTTTCATGACTCTTCTCCAATAACAACTCTAATTATATATTTAACTAACAAACAAACTCCTTGATTTCTAGGTTCCAACCAATCCACCTTTATCTTTAAGATGGATATAATGAAGCAAGGAAGTGGACTTAAATATTTGTATTGTTTCTAGATTCGATTGTGTGAAATTTTTTTAGCATCAACGTTTCAAATCACACTCCATGATCCATCATCAAGATGAAAGAGAGCAAGAGGAGAAAATGGATAATTGTAGACTTAGACTTGATAAAAAGGAAAGAGAAGAGAGGAGGGAAGGTTACACACAATTTGAGGAAAATATTAAAGTAAAGGAAAATAATAATTAAAAAATTTTCCTATAAAGAAAAGGAAGAAAAAAACACTTAATGAAAAAACAAAGACAACCACTAAACTTAAAGATAAAAATATAACAAAAACTTTAAATGAATAAAAAGAAAGAAAAAAGAAGAAAAACCCAAAAGGATAAAAATATATAAGCAAGAACCCCTATGCTAAAAAAGGAAATAAACCATATCTTTATATGAGAGAATCAATAAAAAGCAAAAAAGCAAAAAACAAGGAGAAGTAAGAGAAAGAATATCTACACACAAACACAAGAAAATGATTAAGGAAGAAAAAAGAAAAAGGAGGAGACAATAACTATAAAAACAAAATTAAGAACTAAAGATCAATACAAACAACAAAACCAAAACAAAAAAATGAGCAAACCAACACCCAAACAAATAAAATTAGACTAAAATAAAAAAGAAAAAGAGACTAAAATAAGAAATGAAAATGAAGGAAAAAAAATTAGAAGCAAGAATAAAAATAAATAAACACAAAGAGAAAACAAAGAGAAAGAAGGAAAATGTTTGTTTTGTTTATTTGTTTTTATTCTTGCTTCTAATTTTTTCCTTTATTTCATTTACTATTTTAGTCTCTTTTTATTTTTTAAGATTTTTTATTTTCTTGTTTGTATTGATCTTTTAGTTTTTAATTTTGTTTTTCTTATTATTGTCTCCTCCTTTTTTATTTTTCTTTCTTAGTCTTTTTCTTCTTAGTTCTCTTTATATCTCTATACATATATATCCTTTTCTTCTTTTCTTGTATATGTATAGATATTCTTTTTTTTACTTCTCCTTGCTTTTTACTTTTTACTTTTTATTGGTTTTCTCATATCTTTATATTTATATATAAAGATATGGTTTACTTCCTCTTTTAGCATAGGGGTTCTTGCTTATATATTTTTATCCTCTTGGGTTTTTCTTCTTTTTTCTTTCTTTTTATTTATTTAAAGTTTTTATTAAATATTTTTATCTTTAAGTTTAGGGGTTGTCTTTTTTTTTTCATTTAGTATCTTTTTTTGTTGATAAAAATTGCAGAAACAAATGAAAGAAGAAATTGCAAAAAGAAAGAACAAAAATAAAAAGATCTAAATAACACAAAAGAACACGATATTTATAGTGGTTCTCTCAATAATGGCTACATCCACTTTCAACAGGGATTATCTCACTTTATTAATTCTGAATGAATTACATGTATTCAACCAACAACTTTATAATTTAGTCTCATCTCCAAAATTGGAAGAAATCCATCAAAATGGTCAACTTCTAAATTGGCGAATACATGCCAAAAAAAGTCATTACAAAGAAGGCATATGTTTCAAATGTGAGAGAAACTGTCATTTAAATTAGAATATTTGGGCTTCACCGAACCTAACAATGTCCCACTTGAAGACCAAATAGTTGCTCAGAGATATCCCCCCATTGCAAGTTTATTGTCAGAGTTGTACAAGGCTGAGAGAAGCTCTACAAAATTCAAACTTCTCCCTAGGTACTACCTTTTTCAACATATCAATTGGATTCAATGTCATTTCAATTTTCTCCACTTGCAACTTACCTTCATCAATAACATGGCGAATAAAATGATATTGCAGCTCTATATGCTTTCTCTAATTGTGAAAGGAAATTTTTTTGGCTAAGTGAATATCACTATTGATATCACAAAATAGAGAAAAAATGATTGCTTACAACATAATTCACTTAACAACTGCTGCAACCATATCATTTCCTTTGATCCTTCAGTGAGAGCAATATATTCAACCTCCGTAGAAGAAATTGCAACCACATGTTGCAACCAAGAAACCCAACTTATCACTGCCCTAAAAAAAGTAAACACATAACTAGTAGTAGATCGCCATTTATCCAAATCTCCAGCCATATCCAAATCAGCATAACCTTGTAGGTGAGTGTCCTTACCATTGAAACATAAAACATGATCAAAAGTACCTTTGAAATACTTGAAGATCCATTGTACTGCCTGCCAATGTGATTTTCCCAGATTACTAATAAATCTGCTCGCAACTCCCACTGCATGAGCAATATATGAAAGAGTACAAATCATGGCATAAATGAGACCACCAATTACTGATGAATATGGAACACTCTTCATGTGTTCTTTATCCTCTTTTGTTTTAGGACACATAGCTGAGGATAACTGAAAATGATTAGCCAAAGGAGTACTAACGGACTTGGCATTCTTCATATTGAATCTATCTAAGATTTTAAGAATATACTTTTTTTGAGATAATTTTATTTCTCTCTTATTTCTATCCTTGATTTTATTCATCCTGTGATAGGGCGAAAATGCTTGTTAGAAAATGAGTGCAGCAAACAAAAGAGTGCAAATAACAACTAAAAACACCCTACACCTCAAGATTAGCCTAATGATTAACTTAACTAAGTAAAATGAAAGATTTCACCTTGTTGAGTTGTCCATTTGTTGGCCCTTCGATCTTTAACGTTTGTATGCTCCTTGGATGGCAAGAGATGCAAGCTATAAGATGGGATGAGGATGGAGAGATGAGTGAAAATGGATGCAAGTATGAAAAAATGGCTAAGTATGGCTCAAGATTTTTTTTTTTGCAAGAGTTTGGCTAGCATGAATGATCTCTTCCAAAATGAGAGAAAAGAGGGGGTATTTATAGAGAATTTGGAATTCTCTAGGGAAATGGATGGTTGAAATTGAGCCACCAAGATCAAGATGTAGGGCTAAGGTGAGTTGAGAACTCACAAACCCTCACATCTTGACATGTGGCAAGTGAAGTAGCTTGAAAAGGATGATGTGTACATGAGTTGGAAGGAGAGTACATGACATGGAGGTAGTACATAGTACCTTGGGATTGGGACAAGATCTCCTCATAAAGGAGGTCCTTGTCCCCATGTGGGTGAGAGGACATGTGAGGAATTAAAAATTCCTCAAATATCCACATGGGGATGAGAGAAGGAATTTAAAATTCCTTGAAATGCATTGGGGGATTAAATGTGAATTAAAAATTCACATGGGGAATGGAGTGCCTTCTCCAAAAGGAGAAAGCCTTTAAGAAGGTTGACTTATGACACATTCCATAAATGACATGGGGATTGTTAACCTAACTGAGTGATTAAGGTTGTGCAAGTACTTGATTAGACAAATTAATGACAGATTAGAGGCAAGTGGGAGATTATGGAGGATGTGACATGTGACAAGTCAAAGATCACATGGGGAAGAGAAAAATGAATTTAATATTCCTTGGAAGGATAAAAGGAATTAAAAATTCCTTAAGAGGTTGATTAGGCTATTTAATGAAGGATTAGAGGAGGGTTAGGTGGCTAAAAGAGATTAGAGGCCAACTTGCAAAAGTTGGAGGATGTGACACATCCTAATCAAGGACTAGGCATGTGCACATCCCTAATGATGAGATTAGAAGAATAATAAGGATTAAGAAAGGGATGTGACATGTGAGGAATTAAATAAATGTCACATTTATTTAATTCATTTGATAAAAAAGAGGATTAAAGAGATAAGGTATTTATTTATTAATTAAATACTTTAGGGATTTGGTAGAATTAAGGATATTAATTAAATAATAGCGATATTACTTAATTAATGCAAATAAGGGGATGCTAAGACGAAAGGGGAGAAATTTGGATAAATTAAGTGTCCAAATTTAGGTGTCTATATTTTGCCCCTCTTTGAGATGGTGTTATGAAGTAGCATCATTTCAAAGAATATTAAAACATAGAACCTAGAAGAAGATGGTTAGATTGGGAAAGATGCCCTAGTCATCAAAGGATTGACTAGGAAGGAATATGATGGGGGTGAAGATGAAAGTTGGGGATTGAGGATGCCCCCTCGAGAGGACATGTGGGGTCAAGAGAACACGAGTGTGCTCTTGAAATGGATGAGATGATGCAAGGGGAGATGAAGAAGATGATGCAAAGGCGATAGGAGATTGGGAGGGGAGAGTGATGAAGGATGAATGAATGGGGGGGATTTTGATAGAAGGATAAGCGATAGGAGATGAAATGCAATCCAAATGCAATTTTCCATTGTTAGGAGCACTAATTTTTGCTATAGCAGAAGAAATGATACACCAAGGTATAAAGGACCAAAGCAAATTAGTGTCTAATGCATGAAACAAACACAACAAACAAAAAGGCTATCCTAGCACCCCAAATTCGTGATGACCTTGGTCGAGCTAGGTATTGGGATAACTACAAGCACACAAGGATGCCCCGGTGTAACACAAGACCTTATGGATCTTGATGGGTACTACGTGGGACAACCGAGAAGACAACAACAAAGAAAAGATCAAGATATGCCCCTATGTTGACTAGTCAAAGCACACCATGATATGATGGATCAAGGCGACCATGACAAGTGATGATGGGGAGCTCAAATGATAAACAAAAGCCAAAAGTATCAAAAGATCGCAATCAATTTCAAACGTCCTTTGCCATAGAATCAAGGGGATGGATGGGATTAATAAGGTCTGTTAGGAAGGATGCATCCTGTTGAGACCAATTATGGATACTAAACTAAAATATCAGTATGATGCAGGATATTCAGAATCGATTGAATCTGATGATACAAGTGGATCTCGTTTGTTAAGAACCAACTAGATAAGGACACAGCTTGACGACACGACACAAGATTGACACACTCTAAGGACCTAGGGGGCTTAGGGGCCAATTAAAGATTAGCCTTGCATACATGAAAGCAAAAAGCCCTCATAGTTTGATAAAAGGTTGACGAAAAACTATGATGGAGACTTTGATGGATGATAAAGATAGGATGGAAAAAGGGAGAAAAGTGGACAAGATAGATCGATGATGGAACCCCGGGGGCAGATCAAATGATCGACCTTGCCTACATGAAAGTGCAGGGGCAACCTAGTTTAACATAGGAAACCTAAGAAAAATGATGGATAAAAGATGATGAGATAACCCTGGATAAGGGGATAAGATGATGGAAACAACATGATGGGACAAGATACACTTGTTGGATAAGATTAGAGGATGGTGACTACACAAAGCTCAAGGATGGGATAGGTATCCAAATCAACAATGATGAAGTGGGAGGAAGACAAGATGGATAGATGAAAGGTTACTCAGAATGAGTAAACAGATGATCGAGAGGGATGAACGACTACTCAAAATGAGTAAATGACTGCTCACAATGGATGAATGATTCTTGGAATGAGAAGATGAAGGTTTGGAATAGATAAAAGATCGGAACGAGTAAACGATTGATCAGGATTGTTGAATGAGAGTTCGAGATAATAGAAGGAGGTTTGAAATGGATGAATGTTTACTCGGAACTAGTAAACAGATGTTTAAAATGGATGAATAGGACAAAATTGAAGATGGAGGGATCTTAAGATTTGTTTCGATATCCAAAGATCTTGACTGCAGATGGACTAAAGCTTAGATTAGGGTTGGATTGAAGCCTAGATTAGAATGATTGGAGGATGTGATGGGATTGATTCTACACCAAGTTCTGGAGTTTAAGGGACGTAAGGTGTTGACAATAAGATTTTTCCAGATTTGGCAATTTTCAAAAATTGTCAAATTTTTCCATTTTAGGAAACTTCACGGTCATATGTTTGAGAGTTATGTTTTTTCCAAAAAAATACCCAAAAATAAGATAAGATGAATTGCCAACTAATATCCCAAATTTGAGACATGCATTCCGAGTTAATAACGAAAATGATTTTTCAAAAACTAAAAAAAATCACTAAATTGTGATTTTGAGGGTCAAGATGAAAGTTTGAGGCCCGAAAAATGTGGTGAAACGGGGTCCAATTGACTTAAGGTTTTTTGGGAATCCACATGCCACCTCATAATGCAACCACCCGTAAAATTTCAGCTCAAACGAACACCCAAGTCAAAAGTTATGGCCTCCGAAAGTTTCGGCATAAAAATCAAAACTCTCGAAACGAAGTCTATGTGATTGGGATGGATGATCCGATGATGGAGAAGGTGATTTTGGTGATGAAACTTTGACCTAAAGAGGGTGAATTTTTTTTTCTTGAAGGGCAGGTCCGCCCACGCTTGGGCAGGTTAGCTCGTGGACGCGGGTGGGTCCGCCCACGAGCTCAGGTAGACCCGCCCGCAGCCGGGTGGGTCCGCCTAGGAGCTTGGGCAGGGGCCTTGCCCGGGGACCCGGACGGGTCCACCCATGCCTGGGCAGGTTCGCCCGCAAACGCGGGCGGGTCCACCCATGAGCTTGGGTGAACCTGGGAGGACCAGGGAAAGGTTGAGGATTTGGGAGGACTGACAAAAAAGGGGGAAGATGAATGATGAGAAAGGATAGGAGATTGAAAAGGTGTGCAAAAGAAGTCAAAGATGGTATTGGGTTGCATGGGGAGTAGCCTATAGCTAGAGACCAATGACAAGGGATTATGAGACAAGATGGGGATAAAGGATGGGGGGATTTGGGAGATGAAAAAGATTGGTTGGATTGATGATGAGAAAAAGGTGGCTAGATGGATTGATGACAAGGGATGCTATGATGGAAGGATAGAAAGATAGGGATGGGGAGATGGATACAACAATAAGGAGACGGGGATAGGGAAATAGAGGGGATTGTTCTTGTGATAGGTCGAATATATGCGTTAGAAAATGAGAAGCAAACAAAGTAATGCAAAATAACACTAAAATAACCTACACCTCAAGATTAGCCTAAGTTGGATTCAACACAATAAAAAAGGCAAATGAAACTTTTTACCTTGCGTCAAATCGATCCTTTGGTTGGCCCTTCGATCTTTGATGTGTATGCTCCTTGGATGACAAGAGATGCAAGCTAGATGATGATATGAAGATGGATGCAAGTGGGCGCAAGCATGAAAATGGCTAAGATGGATTCTAAGAAAATTTTGCAAGAGTTTGGCTACAATGCATGATCCCCCTTAAATGAGAGAAAAAATGGGGTATTTATAGAGATCTTGGAAATCTCTAGGGAAATGGACGGTCAAGATTGAGCCACTAAGATCAAGATGTAGGGCTAAGGTGAGTTGAGAACTCACAAGCCCTCACATCTTGACATGTGGCATGTGATATGGCTTAAAAGGGGTGATGTGTACATGAAGTGGAAGGATAGGACATGAGATGGAGGGGGTACATCATACCTTGGGATTGGGACAAGATCTCCTCATAAAGATGGTACTTGTCCCCATGTGGGTGAGAGGACAAGTGGGAAATTAAGAATTTGTCAAATATTCTCATGGGGATGAGAGAAGGAATTTAAAATTCCTTAAATGCATTGGGGGATTAAATGTGAATTAAAAATTCACATGGGGAATGGAAATGCCATGTTCAAAAAGAGAAAGCTTTTAATGAAGTTGACTAAGGACACATTCCATAAATGATATGAGGATTAGAGATGACCTAATTGGGTGATTAAGGTTGTGCAAGTACTTGATTAGACTAATTAAGGACCCATTAGAGGCAAGTGGGAAATTATGGAGGATGGGACCCTAATGATGATTAGGGGTGTGCACACCTTGATCATAAATTAATTATGACTAAGAGGGATTAGAGGCCAACTTGCAAAAGATGGAGGATGTGACAATAAGAGAGGAAATAGAGAATTTTTTAAAAAAAGTGAATTTAAAAAATCCAAAAGATAATATGACTAAATTAATTAAGGTGGTGCATTTATTTAATTTAGAGAGGAAATAGGGGAAAATTATTTGTTGAATTAAATACTTTAGAAAGCCTTATGGAAGACATGAAATATTAATTAAATAAGTGATTTAATTAATACCGTTAAGGAAGATGATTTTAAATGAGCAAAGGGACGATTAAGGAGACGACTTTGACCATGTGGAAGTGGTCAAATTTGGATGTCTACAGTTCTAATGGAATGAATGATGTCTCCAAGGACTATATCACAAAGATAGATGCCCCCACTCTAGATATGTCATGTGTGAGGAAGCATGAAGGATGCAATAGAGATGGATAGTCAAATAAAGGAGTGAGATGGATGAAGATAAGATGCATGGATAGGGAAGGGAGATTGAAGGTAGCATGACGGGTGGATAAGGAAAGGTAGATGAGTGCAAATGAGGGTTAAGATAGTATGCAAATGAGGGGAATGTATGCTAAGAGGTGTCCAAAGCATACTTATATGTTTTTCCCCTATCGTTATCCAGATCACAAGGAGGATGGAAGGATTGGGATAAATGAGATATGCCAAACAAGATGTGTAAGTTAGGTAGGATGGAGGGGATGAATGAAAATGGCGTATATCAAGAAGACAGGTGCATAGATGGAAGCATAGCGGATGGAGGGAATGCATATCAGGAAGCTGCCCCTAGGTGCAGATGGGGATTTACGCATGATGTTCTTTTGCCAGGATTTCATCATGGTACTTATCCAAGGCGCCTGTTTGCCAAGTTTTCACCATTGGACGAATTATTTCTCTTTACTATTTTATTTTTATTTATTTATTTTACTTTTAATGTTTTTTGTATTTTTTGACTTATTTGGATTTTTTGGATAGCAGGGGGATGAAAATGGATAAGGATAGGGATGTGAAGAAGTGGATTTAGAAGACATGTGATAAGGAGATGGATGAAGGACTCAAGCATCAAGTTCCATACAAGGTGTTAAGAGCCCATATTTGAAGTGACTGTTGGACATTGGTACAATCTTATTAGGATAAATGGATTATGCAAGAGGATGAATTAGAGGGATTTGATGGGGGAGATATGTGGGGTAATGGATGGGATGTTGGAAAGGGTATGGATAGAATGATGGGGGGGATGTGTGATGGGGTGGTGAGTTCAGGACCAACATTGGCACATATGATGATGAATGTGAAATGATAGGAGTATTAATGGATGGAGAATGTGGAGGTAATGGAGGAGATGGGATAGTGAATTTTGAGACGTAAGGACCCAAAAAAAATTTAGGAGATGGAGGAAGTGTATGATTGGTGTTCGGATTAGCAATTTTGGATGTTCTTATAGATTTTTCATTTGATGGCATTGCATCTTTTTTCTTTGGGATTCACATGGTTTTGATCTTTGCTTTGGTGGGCCTTTGTGGCCTTCGGATTTGACTTGGATTTAGATTTTTCTTCTCTTCACCATGTATTTTAGAGGGGACGTGGGGAGCTTTAGATTCATGTGGATGTTTGGATTTATGCATTTTTTCTTTAACATCCAAAATGATTTTAGTAGCAATGAGATGGGTGTGAGGAGATGGATGATGTGGAGCGATGGAGGTAGGATTATGAGGATTACGTGTAGAAGGAGAATGTGTTGATATGTGCCTTTTTTGATCCTGATTAGGGGACATGCGAGTGGGATATTTATGATGGGTGACATGGATGGGTGATGAATAGATGAAGGGATGAATAGGATGAGATGGAGGAGGTGATTTTATGATATAGGGGCCCAAAATAGATGTAGGACCTAGAGGAAACATGGACATAGTAGATGGAGGATTGGAGATGGTAGATGGAGGGATGTAAGGACCCAAAATGGATGGAGCAGATGGAGGAGGAAGATGGATGGTTGTTTTGGGGTGATACGATAGAGGAGGGATGGCAAAATATGATCTAGTGGAGTGATGGGAAGAGCCGACATTTCTTTTGGAAAAGGCTCGTTGAGAACGTCTAGAGGTTGTACCAAAATATTTAGATTGTGAGTCTTGGGAAATAGGTCCAAGACCTTGCATGTAGATTTGTTCTTTGACTTGGATGGACTCTAAAATACCTTACTCATGAAGGCCTAGAACTTTACATTAATAGTTCATTTTCTTGAGCATGCAATACATGACAGGATTTGTGTTATTCTGAAAACATGATGTGAGTCCATTATCAGGTGGAGGATGATGGGTGGTATATACACTATGTTTTTCTTCTACAAGGAGGCCACCATGGAAGAATGTGAGAGTACCAAGGGGATATGCAAGTGGTGTGGGGATAGTAGTTTTAGGTGATGATGGGGGATCATGAGAGGGAGATGATGGGATAGTAGCATTTGGATGGGTGGTATTAGGAGAGGGATTGGGGGATATGATATGATCTAGATTTGTGGTAGTGAACTCATGCGATGGAGATGGAGATGGAGATGGAGCGATGAACTCTTGAATGGAAAGGGGATCATGGAATGGAATGGATGGGGGAATGTGATCTTGAGGTGGACTAGATGGGATGGTAGGATCTTGATCTGGAGAAGGGGATATGTTGGCATGCTTCGGATCAGGATCTTGGTATGAATCATTGTGTGCGAGAGGTATGATAATGGAGTCTTAGTGGGAGTCTTCAAGTGAGGAAGATGGAGGGATGTAGGATTCAAAAAATTCATGGGAATGGATTTTAGTGACACTAGGAGTGGAAGAAGTGGATTGGATTAGGGTGTCATTGATGGGTTCGATGACTCTCGGAGTAGGGGGATGGTGTTCAATGGATTTGGTAGATGTGATGGTAGGAGATGGGGGCTTAGTGGATTCAAAGGATGTGATGGTTTCGACAGTTTGAGTGGTGCTAGGGGTGGTAACATCAATGATAGGTGTTGGGTGGAGAAGATTCTCATCACTAATGATCGTGGATGATGGGTTGGGATGGCATGATTCCATGACTCCAAGGTGTGGAGTGGGATATGTCTTCTTTTTTATAAGTCCTTGGAGAACTTCTGGAGTGAGAAACTTGCATACCCTAGGTTTGGATGGTTAGGTAGGAGTGGATGAAGGATTAGGGATTGGTAAGGGATTAGGACTAGGGATTGGTGGACTAAGATTAGATGGGGGAATGGGATTGGATGTAGGAGAGGGAATAGATGGGAGATTAAGATTAGATGAAGGATTAAGATAGGGGTATTGGGATGGTGAATTAGGATGGTGAGATTGAGGTGGCGGATTGAGATAAGGAAATATGGATGTCATATTAGGGTAAGTTGATGGGTGTGTTGGACTAGGATAGGAAGGTATAAATGTAGGACTAGGGTGAGTAGATTGGTATGGAAGATTAGGGTAGTGGGTATATGTGGATGAAGGATTGAGATAGGAGGATATGGAAAGGGGATTAGGATAGGGTTATTGTGATGGTAGACTAGGATAAGAGGATGATGTAGATGAAGGATATGATGGATATGATGGGTATCCCTTGTCAAAGGTAGCATAAGGAGCATGATTAGGCATGGATGAAGACGTAATAGGATAAATCGAAGGGGTGATTGGATTTGGGAAAGCGGGTGGAGAAAGCTTGTACTAGAAATGATAGTGTCAAGGGGATCTATGTCATATTATTCTTGATCGACAAGACTTTCGTTATCGTTGTCAATGTAATTAGTGTTTCCCCTGACTACTATTGGCACTGAAGGATAAGGATTCATGATGATGAAAGGATAAAGAGGATGGTTTAAAGACTTTGGATGGGAACAGACTAAAGCTCAAATTGGGATTTAAGGTAAGCTCAGATCAGGATTGGATTAAAACTCAGATTAGGATGATTGGATGATGTGATGGGATTGATTCTGATGATCGACATCGAATCTGCTTCAAGATGGAAGTAGATTGATTGGGTTGAAGGTGACTAGATAAGGATGCGATTGGATTGGATTGGATAAGATTGATCGATGATTGGTAAGATTGAATGATGGATTGGATAGGATGATGGAAGTGATTCTAAACCCCATCCAGAGATTACCCTAGGTGACTTAAGATATTGATTGATCGGATTAAAGGATAAATGGATGATTATGGCATCGAATCCACTTTGAGATTGAAAATGGATTGATTGGGCTAACGACGATGATTAACTTAGGACATATGACAATCCTAAGAGGATTTTAATGATGACGATTAGATCAGACACTTAGGTCAATTTGGATAATAACCCGAGATGAAGTTCAGGGGATTTGGATGGGGAAAACAATGATTTTATGGGATAAATGGATGATAGAAATGGATGAATAAGTACTCAAAACGAGTAAACGATTGATCAGGATTGTTGAAAAAGAGTTCAAAATGATTGAAGGAGGTTTGAAATGGATGGATGTTTACTCAGAATGAGTACACGAATGATCAGAACAACATAACGAGAACTCAAAATGATGAAAGGGGGTTCAGAATGGATGGATGTTTACTCAGAATGAGTAAAGGATGCCCTAAAATGGACAAACGACTCTCGAAATGATGAGATAGAGGTTCAGAATGGATGAATGTTTACTCAGAATGAGAAGATGAATGATCAAAATGGAAAAATGAGAGTTCAAGACAATAGACGAAGGTTTGAAATGGGTGAACGTTTACTCAGAATGGGGAAACGAGTGATCGAAACGGCGAAACGAGCACACAAAATGATGAAACGGGTGTCTAGAATGATGAAATGGATGAAAAAGTTGATCGATCAAGGGTTAGGTTTGCCCCTGTGAAGGGCAGGTCCACCCAAGGAAGTCAAATTTTATCAAAAAAGCCCTGAAAGGGCTGGGTCAAAGGTCAGGTCCACCCCTAGATGGGTCAGGTCCACCTGTGGAGGGCAAGTTTGCTTGTCCAGAGGGCAGGTCCGCCTGTCAGGAGGGCAGGTCTGCCTATGGAGAAAAAGTTGGTCAAATTTGGTGGAAAGAGGCTAGAAAAGGCTTGTTCAAGCTTAGCTTCACCTGTTGAGAGGTTAGGTCTTCCTATTCAGAGGTCAGGTTTGCCCCTGGAGAGGTTTAAACTTGAATTTTGACAAGATGACTAATGAAAATGACTCAAAACATAAGAAACATCAATCAAAAGGATATGGCTTACTTAAATTAATCAGATAATCACTGGTTTTGCACAAAGAAGACAATTCTGACAACACAATCTTAAGTCTAGTAGAGAAGGTATGGCCGACAAAGTCTTCTATTCTTGGATGAACATGGTTACTAGGGAGTCCTCGATATACACCTGGTACGTGAGGCCCAAACGGTGAACACCAACCCATTACAAGCGTGAGTCAGGAACCTTAGCGAGATACTAAAGGCTCAAACCAACTCTTCACGTCATCTTGACGCTTCACCAATTACAACGTGGTTGGATTGAGGTACAACTTTCACTCTCCCTCCTTTATATACCTCACCGGTACGCGTGGTTGGAATTTTCCCTTGGGGTGATGAAATCCCCAAGTAGGTCCCGCTAAGAAAAATAAAAAAGGATGACTCAAAAGACTTGGTAAGCTATGATTTCTCGTCACCCAGGATCACCAAATGGCACAAGAGGATTGGATATGTCAAATAGCTTACCAAAAAACATGTCAAACAAGATTAATTAATACCCCTAGTTAAACTATGTTCCTAAGTTAGGAGTTAAAAACCCTTAAAACAGTCAAAAGGAGTGCTAAAAACTAGAATTTTACCTTCTAGAAAAAGTTGTCTAGGGAAAATCCACTTGTGTAGAGGTTAGGTCTGCCTGTCTAGAGGGCAGGTTTTCCTATCTACATGTTAGATCCGCCCCTCCTTGAAAATTTTGCAAAAAGTCAGTCTCTGAGTCTGCGAAGGGTATATCTACCCTCGGGCAAGGTCGAGTCCACTTGTGGAGGACAGGTCTACCTGTTTGTCAGGTCAGGTCTGCCCCTCTAGGTTGGGTCCGCCCCAAGAAGGTCAAGTTCGCCCCTCTGCAAGTCAGGTCCACCCCTTGTAGGTCGGGTCTGCCCCTCTATAACCAGCACCTACAAAAAGTCAAAAAAACAAACGTGAAAGCAAGAAACCCATTTGTGGGTCCCACCGAGCATGCTAGAAATGTGATAGGGTGAAAATGCTTGTTAGAAAATGAGCAACAAACAAAAGAGTGCAAATAACAACTAAAAGCACCCTACACCTCAAGATTAGCCTAATGATTAACTTAACTAAGCAAAATGAAAGATTTCATCTTGTTGAGTTGTCCATTTGTTGGCCCTTCGATCTTTGACGTTTGTATGCTCCTTGGATGGAAAAAGATGCAAGCTATAAGCTGGGATGAGGATGGAGAGATGAGTGAAAATGGATGCAAGTATGAAAAATTGGCTAAGTATGGCTCAAGAAATTTTTTTTGCAAGAGTTTGGCTAGCATGAATGATCTCTCCCAAAATGAGAGAAAAGAGGGGGTATTTATAGAGAATTTGGAATTCTTTAGGGAAATGGATGGTTGAAATTGAGCCACCAAGATCAGATGTAGGGCTAAGGTGAGTTGAGAAATCACAAACCCTCACATCTTGACATGTGGCAAGTGAAGTGGCTTGAAAATGATGATGTGTACATGAGTTGGAAGGAGAGTACATGACATGGAGGTAGTACATAGTACCTTGGGATTGGGACAAGATCTCCTCATAAAGGAGGCCCTTGTCCCCATGTGGGTGAGAGGACATTTGAGGAATTAAAAATTCCTCAAATATCCACATGGGTATGAGAGAGGGAATTTAAAATTCCTTGAAATGCATTGGAGGATTAAATATGAATTAAAAATTCACATGGGGAATGGAATGCCTTCTCCAAAAGGAGAAAGCCTTTAAGAAGGTTGACTTAGGACACATTCCATAAATGACATGGGGATTGGGTTAACCTAACTGAGTGATTAAGGTTATGCAAGTACTTGATTAGACAAATTAATGACAGATTAGAGGCAAGTGGGAGATTATGGAGGATGTGACATGTGACAAGTCAAAGGTCACATGGGGAAGAGAAAAATGAATTTAATATTCCTTGGAAGGATAAAAGGAATTAAAAATTCCTTGAGAGGTTGATTAGGCTAGTTAATGAAGGATTAGAGGAGGGTTAGGTGGCTAAAAGAGATTAGAGGCCAACTTGCAAAAGTTGGAGGATGTGACACATCCTAATCAAGGATTAGGCATGTGCACATCCCTAATAATGAGATTAGAAGAATAATAAGGATTAAGAAAGGGATGTGACATGTGAGGAATTAAATAAATGTCATATTTATTTAATTCATTTGATAAAAAAGAGGATTAAAGAGATAAGATATTTATTTATTAATTAAATACGTTAGGGATTTGGCAGAATTAAGGATATTAATTAAATAAAAGCGATATTACTTAATTAATGCAAATAAGGGGATGCTTAGACGAAAGGGGAGAAATTTTGATAAATTAAGTGTCCAAATTTAGTTGTCTACACATCCCAAGAATCTTCTTTGTTGCCACTAAATATTTCATGGAAAATCATTGAAATAAATGTTGTTTTAACTCAGAAACAATCCTCACACTAGTGCCAGCAACCAACATATCATCAACATAATAACAAACTCACCATTAGCAAGCTTCTTGTAATAAACGTACGGGTTTGCTTCTCAACAAGTGAAATGTTGTTGAGTCATGAAGCTATCAAACTTAAGATACCACTGCCTCAGGGCTTATTTGAGCCCATACAAACTCTGCTTCAATCTGCAATATAAATATTTGTGACCCTGCTGTGCAAAACTTTTAGGCTGCTCCATGTATAATTCCTCTTCAATATCTCCATGAAGAAAAATTTCTTTGACATCTAATTGCTCAAGTTCAAGATCCCAAACAGCTACCAAGCCTAACACTGCTTGAATGGTGTGCATTTTCACGATTTGTGAAAAAATCTCATTAAAATCAATTCCTTTTTGTTTCAAGAAAAATGCTTCACAACCAATCTGCCCTTGTAACTTTTATTACCTCTTTCTTCCTCTTTCACATGATATACCCATTTATTCTGCAGTAGTTTCTGATTTGGCAGAAGCGGAATCAAATTCCATCTTTTATTTGCACACAAAGACTCCATTTCTTCATTCATCGCCTCCATTCATTTCATTGAATTTGCATCTTTGCAAGATTGTTTAAAAGTTGCAAGCTTTGCCTCATCACAAAGCAATAATTCATAGTCATCAAATTTGGCTTGAGGTCTCCGCTCTCAAGTAGATTTCTGTAATTGAGGACCCACTGTTGGCTGCAAATTACCCTGTTGTTTTTCATTTTCATCATTACTCTGCCTCTGTTGTTGCATATTTTTTATATTAGACTATAAATTAAATCCAATATTACTCCCTTGTTCTTGCAGAGGTCGACCAATATTGTCCCTCTACATGTCAAATGCATGTGGCAATAAATTTCCCTGAGCCTATCTAAGAGCTGGGAGAGGTCGTGCACCAAGTGAAGGAATATTAGCAATAAAAGGAGACACATAATTTTGAAAAAAGTTGTGCACCAAGTGAAGAAGGCTGTGTATTAACTGTTAAAGGCTGTGAATGACTTGTTAAAGGCAGTGATGCCACTTGTGAAGGCTATGCTAACAGTTGAGAGGGCAGTGAATGAACATTTAGAGCCTATGATGGAATATGTCTAGGTTGTGCATGCCATTGAGGAGGCGACACAACAAAAACAAAAGGCCGAGTGTTAAGATTTGAGAAAGGCACATTACCTTGCGAGGGCCCAAAATTACCACATGAAGTCTGCGTTGAGATAGTTGGAGGTTGTGCTACACTAAGAGGAGGTTGTGTATTGACTTGTATAGGTTGCAAAAGACTCTCAAACAACTGCAAATTAATGTTTGACTGGGAAGGCACATATGAAGGGTGTGTAATGCCTGTTGGATGCTATTGTTCAAAAAGAGAAGATGGAATTTGATTATTAGCTACCTGTACACAAACATTTGGAGGCAGAGTAGACATTGTAGAAGGTTGTGAGGACAATGAACAAGTAATAGAAGGATGAAAACTAACAGATGGTCCCTTGTTAACATTTCCCACAGGCATTGAATTTGTGCCATTATCAAATAGATCAAACTATATAGAATCATTGGAAGGCGTGTTTAATTTTTGTAAACCTGGGAAATTTTTCTCATTAAACATGACATCCTGAATGTGAACAATATTTTTGGTGATGGGATCCCACAACCTGAAACCAAATTGATCCTCTCCATAGCCAAGAAATATGCACTGCTTGGATTTGAAATCAAGTTTTGTTTGCTGATCCTTAGGAATATGCACAAATGCTTTATAGCCAAACACACGTAAATGATGATAAGAAATTATTTTTCTAAGCCATCTCTCCTCTGGGATATCAAAATCCAAATGAAATGAAGGAGCATAATTGATTAAATAAACTGTAGTATTACATGCCTCTACCCAAAACTCTTTCCCCAAATTTCCATTGGAGAGCATACACCGAGCTCTCTCAAGAATCGTCTGATTCAACCTCTCAGTTGCCCCATTTTCCTAAGGGGTGAAAAAAACCACTTTAATTCTATGAATGCCATTATCTTCACAAAAAATCTCAAAATCCGAAGAGAAAAACTCTCCCCCATTATCAGTTTTAAGACATTTAATTTTATGCCCAATCTGGTTTTCAACAAGAGCCTTAAAAATTTTAAATTTTGAAAACACTTTTGATTTTCTATTTAACATATAAATCCAAAATTTTCAAGTGCAATCATCAAGGAAAGTAACAAAATAATTTTCACCTACAAAAGAGGTTACCTCTGTGGGACCGAAAATGTCTAAGTGCACAAATTCCAAAGGAGTAGATTTTTTTATCATGGCCTGTCCTCAAGAAGTTGGTCCAACTCTATTTTTCATAAGGTTAATACTCACATAACTCCAAATCAACCGATTTTAAGCCTATAAGTTGATCTTGTTGAAGCATAACTTCAAGCCATTTCTTACTCATATGCCCGAGCCTCTTATGCCAAATTTCTAAATTGTTGTCCATAACTATCATGGCAGCTCCCAATTTACGATGGCATTCTAAAAGTAAAGATTACCCAACTTCTTTCCCTTTGCAAGCACCAAAACTACCTTGGTTACTTTCCAAGTGTCTAGAGAAAATTTAACATTACACCTACAAGCAATAAGCTGACTCACTGAAATTAAATTTCGTTTCAACAATGGAATATATCTCACATCCTTCAAAATCCATTTTTTTCCATTTTTTTAAATGCAAAATTATATCACCCTTACCTACGATTTCACATTCCTTATTATCACCAAGAAAAACCTTTCCGAATGTACCTTCTTTGAAATTTGTAAAAGCCTCTCAACATGAAGTAGCATGGAAAGAAGCACCTGAATCAAGCACCCACGAATCTACAATCATTTCACTAGCAACCAAAACCAAAACACCATCATCTTTTTCAGCTACAGTGTTTGCTTCATTATTGTTGACTTTGTCCTGTGCCTTTTTATAATTCCAACAATTTTTCTTTGTGTGACCAAGTTTTTCACAAAACCAATATGCACCATTTCTACCTCTGAACTTCGATCTATGTGTAGATTTTGACCTTCTTCTATTATTATTATTTCTACCTCTTTCTTTACTTCTACCTCTATTGCTAGTACTTACAATAGTTAATGCATCACTAGATGAGGGTTCTTGATTTTTTCTCCACATGTCTTCGTTGAGAAGAATGGCTACAATGTCATAAATTTTTAGCTTACTTTTGGCAGCCACTAAAGTGCTAATTGACATCACCAGACCTTCCCAACTATTTGGTAAAGAAAACAGTAATAATATTTCCTTGACTTCATCGTCTAAATTAATGGCCACAAAAATCAACTGGGTGACTAATGTATTGAATTCATTTAAATGATTAGACATAATCTCTCCTCGCATTTTCAAATTATATAGATTTTTCATAATGAATTCCTTATTCGAAGTCGATGTCATCTCGTACATTGAAGAGAGTTTATCCCACAACTCTTGCATTGTCTTCTCAGCTCTAAAACATTAAATAAAACATTGCTGGATAGTGAAAGGAAAATGGTTGCTCTTTCTTTCTTGTCCAGTTTCTCCCAATATTCGTCTGATAAAGAACCTTTCCCTTTGGATTTTCCAGACAATGCATTTGAGAGATTTTTCTTGATGAGCAAGGACTCCATCTGTACCTTCCACAGACCAAAGTTTTGACTTGCAAACTTTTCAATCTTCCATTTGTCTGCATCGTCCATGGCTATGAAAATTCTTCACCAATTTCTAGCACCGAGTTTCTCCACCAAGCTTTGATACCAATTGTTGATAAAAAATTGCAGAAGCAAATGAAAGAAGAAATTTCAAAAAGAAAGAAAAAAATTTAAAATATTTAAATAACATAGAAGAATACAATACTTATAGTGGTTCTCCCAATAATGGCTACATCCACTTTCAATAGGGATTATCTCACTTTATTAATTATGAATGAACTACATATTCAACCAGCAACAACTTTATAATAAATAGTCTCATCTCCAAAATTGGAAGAAATCCATCAAAACGGTCAACTTCTAAATTGGTGAATACATGCCAAAAAGAAGTCATTACAAAGAAGGAATCAATGTCAAATTTGAGAGAAACTGTCATTTAAATTAGAATATTTGGGCTTCACCGAACCCAACATTTTCTTCCTTTTATTTATAGGAAATTTTATTATTATTATTTTTCTTTACTTTAATATTGTCCTCAAATTGTGTGTAACCTTCCCTCCTCTCTCTCTTTCCTTTTTATCAAGTCTAAGTCTGCAATTATCCATTTTCTCCTCTTTCTCTCTTTCATCTTGATGATGGATCACAGAGTGTGATTCAAAACATTGATGCTAAAATCCTTTCACACAATTGAATCCAAAAATAATACAAATCTATGATATGGATTGTGGAAACTTACTATCATTAATTGACACCCTTCATGGGAGGAAAACATGTTTCAAATCTAAATAGTTAGAGTTGTTGAGGATTAAGCTCATAACTTAGAAATTTACAGATTTATCCTTTCTAAAAAGATGCAAAGATGTGAGGTTGATCCCTTCCTTCATCAAAGTTAGCCATCATCTTTGGAGCCACCGCACTAAACACATTTTCCTTCAGACTAGTCTGGCTCTCCTCAGACCTATCATCCAGTCAACCTGATCATCCATCAACGATTTGAGCTCAATTTTGTTTCCTCTTCACCTTGAACTCACCAATGCTTTGTGCCTAGAAATTTGGATTTGCTTGGATGTTGCTTCACACATGAGAGCCATGGGTCATGAAGAAGAATGTGTAAAGAGGCATCAAAATAAGTTTTCTATGTTGCTTCGCAAATAATCTTCCTCTAAACTGCAACTGAGCTTGGCTGGCTCTCCTCACCCACCCCTTCCTGCTTCCAGTTCTTAGTCAAAGTTTGGTCTTATCTTGTGCGCTAATCGTTCCCCTAGCTAGTAACTTTCCCCTCCAATTGTTCCTTTTTCCTGTCTTCACTCTCCCTCTCACTCAACGGCCTCCTCAATCCATTTAACCCCCATCACCTCTCATCAGTGTTTGAGCTAACCTAATTTTCCTTTCTCTACTTTGGTTTCTTTTTCCAACAGTTGTGCTTTGTCCTCCTTCAACATGATCAACTATTCTTTGTCTTTCCTTCCACACTCAACCTCTGTGATTTCTTCCTCCTTTCATTTGTCGCTCACTTGGCATAAGGCAAGTCGATTGGCCTCTCGTGCTCCAGCGAATGAATCAGAACAAAATGCAGAGAGTCCCCCAATGCAAAATTATCAACTCACTATCTCTCAAACCCTTGTCAAGTCGTGGTCTTTTCTCAACGGTAACCCAAGTACAAGCTCCACTAGTTAATGTTCTCTCTTTTCTAATCCATCTTCTCACATTAATTTTTCTGATTTCTCCTCCATTCCTTTCCTTCCTCAGTCTAATCCCGAGTTTTTCATTTCATCTATCAACTCATCTTCCTCTAATTGTTCTAACCTAATCTCTTCTTCCTCTCAACTTGATCCTCCCTTGGAGGTTGTTACATCTCTTTCCCTCTCAGCCAACCTTTCCCCGTATGCTACCTCCAACATTAAAGTTGTCATGTCTAATTATGGACGTTGTTTGTCTTCCCTCTCATCTCATCATGAGCTTTTTTTTCTATCTTATCAGTCTAGCTCCCCTGATTTTAATTTCATTCAAGATTGGGAGTCAAAATTGGTGGTTAACCTCTCTAGTGACACCCTTGACCCTCTTACCATCAATTTCTTAAATCATGGTCATGGTTTTTCCATTGCTCCGCATACAATTCCTCGCGTAGAATTTCTCATTGAAAATGAAAACATTGTATGCAAACTCCCTTTGAATATTGCTGAAGAAATCAGGCAAGATTGTGTTATTGCCCTCTGTCATGCCAAACCCCCCAAGTGCAATATTCCTAAAGCTGAGCTTATTACATTTAACATTTTTTTATGCAATAAAGACTTAATCATTTTTAAAGTGGATAAAGGGAATGTCACGGTGATCATGAATAAACCTTATTACCTCTCTAAAATGTGTGACCTTTTTTATAGCAATAGCTACAAAATTTTATCCTGCAACTCTTGTTTAAAAATTATAAATAAAGTCAAGCATTTTATTTCCCTTAAGTCCTTCGATGATGCTACCAAAAAGCGTATGTTTCCCTCCAAAGAAGTGATGCCTCATATCTACAGGGTCCCAAAAATTCATAAAAAGGACTTTCCTTTAAGACCCAATTTGGATATAATAGACTCCCCTACTTACAAATTGGTGTCTTTCCTTTCCAAATTAATCTCTCCTCTGATCGGTAATTTTGAATCCCATATCAAAAATTCCTTTCATTTCGTTGATTTTATCAAGAATGCCAAGCTGGATAATAATGAAATTTTAGTGATCTTTGACATTGTTTCTCTCTTTACCAGGGTTTCCATCCCCAATGCCATTAAGATTGTCAAGTGAAAAACTAATGATGAAATTGCTTCTCTTGTAGAGTTGTTCCTGAAATCCACCTTCTTTTCTTTCCAAAATGTTATCTATGAGCAGGTTGATGGCATAGCTCCATGGGTTCCCCTCTCTCTCCTATCATTGCTAACCTCTACATGGAGGAGTTTGAAAAGTCAACCCTTTTCTCCTCCCTTGTCAAACCTAAATGGTGGAAACATTATGTAGATGACACCAAAGTTTGTTGTCCTCATGGGCTTGACAAGTTAGAAGATTTTCATGCTCACCTAAATAGCTTGGTCCATTGCATCTCCTTTACTAAGGAGATTGAATCTAATCGCCAACTCCCTTTCCTCGACATCTTGCTCATTAAAAAGTCTAATGGCTCCCTAGGTCATCAAGTTTTTCGCAAGGCTACCCATACTAACCTCTATCTCCATTCGTTTTCTCATCACCACCCGAGTCAAAAAAGTGGTATCCTTAAAACCCTCACCTTGAGGGAATTTTGTATTTGTGATGAATATTACTTGGATTGAGAGTTTTCCCATCTTCGTAAACTCTTCATCCTAAATGGATACAAAAACATGTAGATCTCTAGAGCCTTCAGCCATGCTAGGGAGAGGTTCTTTTCAAATTCCTTAACCACCAAACCAAATTTCCTCCTTGGTGCTTCTCTTCCTTATATTGAAGGTATTTCCCAAAAAATCTCCAAGATTCTCACTAAGAAAGGGCTTCATTGGGCTTTCAAACCTTGTTTAATTATGAAACACCATCTCCCCTCTCTCAAGGACTTGAGGGACATATTACTTGAGTTCGAGGTCTACAAGGTAGTTTGTTCTTGTGGCATCCCTTACATAGGTGAAATAGATCATTATTTTTGCACAAGAATTAAGGAGCACAATGCGGACATCAAACATGATTGTATTGTAAAATCTACACTTGCAGACCACTCCTCTTCAACTATGCACCACATATGCTTAGAAAACACTCAGATCTTGTGCAAAGAAGATAAATTTTTCAAGAGGAAGCTCAAGGAATCCATCCACATTAACAACCACCCCTCTAACCTCAACCATGATGAGGGTTGGAATCTTGGTATTGCTTGGTAGCCCTTGCTATCTAACCTTCATAACTAGGTTAATTCCTAGCTTGGTCATGCTCCTAACCTCCCCGCCCCCCTTTTTCTTTGTCTTCATCCCTATCTCTTCCTTTGGCAACCTCCTCCCTGTCTAGTCTTTCTTCTCCTTGGATAGTGAGTGGTCTCATTTTGTCCTCCCCCTTCATCCTCTTTATGTCTTCTTGTTAGCTCTATTTAGGCTTTTTTCATTTTTTAGTATCTTGTTCCTCTTTCTTTCATAATTTCCTTAGTCTTTCTTTCATAGCTGAGTTGTTTTATCTCTTAAGTTTTTTCCCTCTTTTCTTTCTTAGGTTGCTTTGTTTTCACCTTTTTTCTTTGTCGTCTTTTCTCTTCCTTTTTTGTTTCTCTATTCTCCTCCTTATTGTTCTTTGTTCTTTCTCTCTAATTTCCTTATATTTTTCAATTGTTTTGGTTTTCATTTTTCTTTTCCTTTTCAAGTTTCTTGTTCTCATTCGGTTTTTGCTTCTAGTTATTTTATCTTTTCCAATCTTTTTTCTTGATTTTATTTTCATTTTTTCATTGTTCATCTTTTATTTTACATTTCTCTAGGCTTTGTTTTTCATTTTTATTTTCCTTTCTAAGCTCTACATTTAGTTTCTTGTAATATATATTTAAATATTTATTTATTTATATGTATATTTGACACTTTTTCTTGCATTTTCCTTCTTTCTCTTTGTTTTCTCTTCGTGTTTATTTGTTTTTATTATTTCTTCTAATTTTTTCCCTTTGTTTTCATTTCTTATTTTAGTCTCTTTCTCTTTCTCTTTGTTTTATCTTCATGTAATTTTGTTTTTCTTGTTATTGTCTCCCCATTTTTCATTTTTCTTAGTGTTTTTTTTCTAATTCTCTTTTTATATTTATTTCTTTAGATTCTTATTTTCTTTCTTCTTTTGTTTGTATCTTCATTTTGTCACATCCCTCATTGACATCATCCTAGTTGGACAATGTAGTTTGAAAATAATTAAAAATAAAAACAAAGGAGGACAACTAGGTAGATAGTTCATATTTATGAGGCATGGTGGGAGCAAAGGAGGAGGAAACATGCATGAACAAATTGGAGGCTGCACTTAGAAAAAATAATTAATGCAAGAGACAAGTTGAAATAAATGTGAATGGGATTGAGTGCGATGAGGAGGTCACCAGGGCATGGTGTACCAATTGCACGAGCAGTCTAAATAGAAGGTTGTGGAAAAAATAGAGGCATCTAGGAAATTTTTTTAAAATCCCCATGACCTTGTATCTAATCATTCAACCTTTGTTTCTGAAAAAAAAGATGGAGTGAAAGGGAAGAAGGAAAGGGAGGCATGGGAGAATGGATGGCACTACAAGGGCAATAGGAGAGAATGGTGTGAGGGGGAGAGAGAGAGAGAAAGAGAGGCCAAATAAATATTTGCATCCATGAATGAAGAGACATAGGGTCATAGAGATGGAGAGGGCACACATAGAAAAGACATGGGGGGAAGACAAATGGAGAAACATAAAATCGGGTGCAAAGGAGAAGACATGAGCAGAGAGAGGGAGGAGAAGTCAAGGGTGAGTGGAAGGCATAGAAGGAAGTCATTGTAACTGTTCTGGTAGAGGTATATGCAAAAATATGGGAGCAAAATGAAGTCATGTTCAGGCTAGAAAAAATCCCTAAAGGAAACATGGACTCATGGAATGCAAAGATTGCAAGATATACACTAAATGGATCTATTGAAAAGACTTTAGAAACTTTCAAGAAGATGCAATTTGGTAGGTTGAAAGCTTAAATCTGAAATTTATGCCCACATTGTCCTTGCCTGTGTTGTAATGAGAGCCCTTGAATAGGCGATGAACCTCCATCAAGTCAAGGAAGAAGGAAATGCATAGAAAAAAGGTAACAAGGAAGGGTTTCTAAAGCTAACACATAGATCTTAGTAGAGAATATAAGTTGAATCAACCGAAATGACCAAGTCTGTGGAATGTGGAGGCTACAGAAATTGTAGGGAAAAGAGAAAATTGCCTAGAAAGGGGAGAGCACATTGAATCATTCATAAAAAAAAGAGACCAATTTAGAGTAAGGAATGGGAAGGGAAGTTCATTAGTGAAGAGGGATAGGAAGCCAAAGCTCAGATTCACCAACACAAGGGCAAGGGAAACCACACACCATTTAGAGATGAGTTATTTCTTTCTTCCTATACTTAGTATTTCTTAATGATTTTTCCTTCATGTTTCTCATTAGAACTTCCTACCTTGGAGATGAGTGACAGGTCAAATAAACCTGAGTTGAATTATAAAATATTGGTTGTGAAAAAGCTAAAAGGATTATTAGGGAGCCATCAAATTAAATTTCTACCCTTTATGTTTTGTAAACATAGGCAAAAGTTGTTAATATAATAATAAATGATATATTATCACATCTATTTGGGATAGATTTGTTATTAATAATCAAGAGTTTCAAATGATATTCCACTTTTAGAAAATGATGAACTTCAAATAATATGGTACCTTTTAATAGTCAACACGTAAAATAAATTGGGAATTATCCATTGTTGTAGTTAAGAATTATTAATTCAAGGTGATTTATGTTATGTGCAAAAGTTGAATAATCAATAAATTGGATAGTATATCTTCTTACTCTTAACTATGATGTAATTTTATTATCAAGTGCAAGAATGATGCAAATTTTGGTGACATTGATTGTAAAAATATAGAACACAATATAAAATGATATTAAATAAAATAAAAACCATTTCTTATAAGTATTTGGGGAATAGAGGTAACTAATATCTTGAAGGGTGCCTGAGATCTCAAATACTAGAATGCTTGGTGTGTGAAAGTTGAGATTATTAGGAATTCATAAACAAGGAATGTTCTATAGCCAAAGGGAGGATTATTTGAATATCCATGTGTGGAATTCCCAGTAGAAAATGGTGGGAGATCAAATAGAATCTTACGTTGAGTTCATTAAATCTCTCTATTGAGACTCCAAGTGAATCAAGATGACAATGAAGTCTAGGTTAAATCTCTATTGATAAGAACACCTTATAATATTATCCAAGAATATAATACACCAGATACAAGATCTAGCATACAATCACTTAATAATGTAGGTGATAAGGACTTCATTAATAAAACTAAAACTATACCTGCACCAATTATTTTATGATCAAATAGAAGGAAACTATCATTTATTCCAATGATATATGATATGAAGTTTGTTTAATAAGTCTACGTAAAAGGTTAGTGGATGAGTTTCCTATATTCAGTAAATATATCAAAGAACATATTATGATGTGGTCGATATCATAACATGATGGTTTATACAATTATAAGAGGTATTTAGCTATAAGTGAAAATTGCAAATGTTATCTAGTCCATAAGCTAAGTTATTACAAGAAACTGGGATTGTGCTATAGGATAAATGAATCAAAAAGGTTAAGAATAATATTGTTATCAATATTATTGGTACACATTGTCATATAACGATCTTGTAGATAAACTATTGATAGCCATCTAGAGTTGATTTGCATATCAACTCTATCTAGAACACGTTTATAACTATTGTGTTCTATTTTTCAAAATATCATAATATTTGAATGGAATTATCGAGGTATGACACATTCTAATGGGAATTGATTTCACAAGTTAATAGGATCATGATGCTTAACCATATTAGTCAAATATCAATTTGGAGCCATATTGGGGCTTCACATAATTGTCACATTGCGAATAGGTATTGAGTATCATTACTCTTATTGTTAGTAAATGTATCTTAAATGAGATATCTACTCTACTATGTTGTCCTCATATATAAATGTTATGGGGTTTCTCAAAAGTACAATATAGTGGTTCAAGATATCAAGAACCAATACACTTCTGACATCTGAGTTTATTAAATCATATTGTATGTTATCACATTCTAATCTTAACCAAAACCCTATGTTGAATCTATTATGTGAATGAAATTACAGGTTGGTATGAACCAAGGTAGTTTTGGTGTAGAGTAGTAAGCCTAGCCCTTATGATGATTAATACTTGTTATAATGAACCTTGGGATGTTCTTGAGCTAGTCTATGAATTATAATGGGTGGGTAATTTATATACCTATTTATGTTTTCCTAATTATAGATAAGCATTAATAATTTGGAAGAGAAATATTAATGAAACCTTGTTTATGGGGAAAATTGTGTGTAGGTCCATTGATAGACCTTGTGAGGAGAACTACCTGTGACTTTGATCCCTTTGGAAGTGGGAACATAGGCGGTCCTTGGGTGAAGGATGCCCCTATAACTTCAAGTCCGTAGGGGGAGGGTCTAGGGGGGCTAACTCCTAGATGTTGGGGTTGTTCCCGATTACTTTGACCTTCTCTCTTTAGTAGGCTTCGGTTTGAGGTTGAATGGGTACCGAAGGGGTATGATCAAGTTAAGGGAATTTAATAAGTTATATTTAATACATAATAGGTTTCTATTAAACAAAATGAATTAAGGGATTTAACTACTTTATAATGGGTATTTGATTATACATATATGATGGGTAAATTCTATCTCATGTTGGTTCCATGTACCTCTTATTTGTTTGTGTAATTCAACTCCATATCCATGTGTTTATGTATAGGCTTGTGTATCTGTGGATTGAGATTGTGATTTATGTTATGTATGACCCGCCCAAGAGTGAACCTCTGGGATATTTGAGCAATGACAGGTAGTCATTGGATCATGCCAATAACTGATGTCTAGGCTACTATTAGGGATTATTCAGCATTCACCTGGTTCATGGAGGTGAAGGTAGAAGGCTACCCTAGTTATGATATGACTTTAATGATTACATGGGTAGGGACCCATCCGTGCGGGTAATGATAATCCAGGGCTAACCATGTATTGAGAGGGTTCATTGGCTGTCACTAGTATGCACGAAAGTGACCAATGCCATGTATTACCTGTGATTGAGAAGAAGATAGCTAACAATACCACTAAGGTCACAAGGTGGTATATGTCGGGAGCTACTTCTTCCTAGGTGGAAAAACTTGTCATTGGTTGCCTATAGGTGATTGAAGTCAGAATCCACCGGGTTTGGTAGGTTCACTACTTGGGGAATCCCTTGGGATGGTGGATGGACCTGCGGTGTAGTATGGGATGCACCGAATCCCCTCCTAGATGTCAAACTATATACTTAGCCTTGTGGGGTTGAGGATGGACCCGCAGTGTGGTATGGGATGCACTGAATCCTCTTCCTATTTGTCCAATGGTGGAGAAGACCGGTGGAAAGAATGGACCCATGGTGTAGTGGGAAATACATCAATATTCTTTCTATCTGAGATGCATTACGTACATGTGTTAGCCATTGTGATGTGCTATTCAACCATTTTTATTATGTTATGTGATATATGCTGGAGCTCATCACTGTGTTTATGTGATGTATGATGGAGCTTGCCACTGATTATTTATTATATATGCTGGAGCCAGTCACTAATGTAATTATTATATGCAAATGAGATAATAATTGTTGTACATGTGATGTACATATGAGCTTTATCCCGTTGTACTTGTGATCTGTGTATGATCAAGTCACTGTTATACTAGTGATCTGTGTATGATCCAATCACTGTTACACTTGTGATCTGTATATGATCCAATCATTATTGTACTTGTACTATGTATGAGCTAATCAACTTGTGTATATGGGGGTATGCTCATGAAAACCATTGTGTATAATCTTTGAGATTATGGTATAAATGATGCCTTGTGAATATTGTGAATATTTGTACACTAATATTTGGTAATGTTTGGTATGGATCTAACACTTGATGGCTAAGTTATTAACATTATATTATAATTGGATAAGTTGATAGCTTACTTATACAAGTAATTAATAGTCATGGGTTAAGGTCAGATAATAGATCTCATACAAGAGGAGAGATTGAATTCCCTCTGTCATTGTGGGGAGAACTACGAAGCCTTTGATTTCCCATGAGGGGATATGTAGGCAGGGACATCACAAACCCTCGAGGCTTAGGTTGTAGGTCTAGGAAAGACCTTAACCTTGGGACCTTACTACCCTTTTATACAAGCATATAATTGGAAATGATGTATTGATTCCACCATGGTGAATGAAGAGCTATTAAAATTAACTCTCCTATTTTAGATGATATATGTTTGGTTGGTTAAGTTGGTAGTGTAAGTGTGGAATAAGTAATGAGTAAAATAAAAAGCAACACTTCTTAATGAAACATTATATCAAGAGAATCAACAATTAACCTAATTAAAAATAGGAAGACTTCTTGAAAGTGTTTCATTGTTCCCTATCTCTAAAAATTTATTAAATCACAGGAGGACTATCAAATTTGGTTAGCACTATGACTATTAAAATGCCAATTTAGAGAATGGGATGATTATGATGGTGATGCTAATGCAATATGATTTTATTTCTAAGTGTAATGATGAAATACTTCTGATGCAAATGACATAAAAAAAGCTAAATGAAGCTACCGTAAACTATGATGAATCTAAATGGAATGTCATGATTATGATTCTACTGATTGCTATGTGACTCTATTGCTAAATGCTTGAATGCTTGATTGCTATTTTTTTAGAGTAATATTGCACAAAGTTGGGATCCATTTCCTCTAGAATAAGGCTGTATTTATAGATTCACAATAGCAGCTTGTGATGTGGCAGCACAACAAAGGTCTAGATTTGATCTTGAGGATTGAATGGTGAAAGATGAAAAAGTTTGAGCTGATCATGGGGATTGTTCCTCCCTAGAAAAACATTTGGCTAGATGATAGGAAGAATCATTGGAAAAAGATGAAGAAGTACACTTGCAAATTTGTCTCAAATTGGTCTCCAAATTTGCCTGTGAAGGTTGAGATAAATTAAATTAGATATTTCATATCTAATTTGGTAGGTGAAATGTGATGAGCTGTAGAATATGCCTTTATTTGAATATTTTGGATTTATTCAAATTTAGAAAGAAATAAGATATTGAATTTAATAAATCAAACTATAGAAGTCTATTTATTAAATTAAATATGGAAGAAATGAATAATTAAATGAAACAAAGTATGTGAACTTGTTTATTTAATTAAGATGAAATAATAGAAGAATTAGAAGAATTAAATGTGAACTATATAAATAAATATTTCTTATTTATTCAATAGTAGATGATTTTAAGGGTAATTAATCAAATAAATTGTATTTAATTAATTAGATTATCCAGACCATTTTTAGGTGTATACATTTTGCCCCTCTTTGAAGTGATGCATTTACACATTGCTTCAAAGAAAATTTTGTTGCTGCTGCTAGTATTGACGAAATTTTTTTCAGTATGCCCCAGACATGGATTTTTAGGTGATGATGAATATATGCCCCCTTGGGAGATAAATTGATGAAATTTTGATTTTTTTTTTGAATTTTTTGAATTTGTCAGAATTTTTCAAATTTGTATGATTTTCTGATGATTTGATGAAGATATGACAATGAAATAATTTATCTCTTGACAAAGAATGTAGAAATTTGTGCTTGTGATGAATTTGAATTAATCTTCATGGAAAAAAAATTAAAAACCCCATAAAATCCCACATTAATTAACCTATAAAAGGTCAAAAAGGTGATTTTAAAACTCATTTGTGCAATTTGAGTTTGAAAAATTGTGAGAGAGAAATTTTAGCAATTTGGAGCAAGATGCCAATCCCCTACCACACTCACTGGTTTGAGCGTGTGCGACGATACAACCGCCCGAACACCAACGGACCTCCGATACGTACTCGTTAACCTTCTTGTTTTATGTGTTTTCTCATTTTTTGTGCTGCTTTTTGGGTTTTAAATTTTTTGTTTCTTTTAGTGCTTTTACGGCCTGATGTAGCGCTTTTGTGGTTTATTTTAGTGCTTTTAATGAAGTAGCACTTAGGATAGATATTGTAGCACTTTCATAGGTTAATTTAGCGTTTTCAAAGTTTTAGCACCCAGGATAGATATTTTAGCACTTTGAATAGTTCAACGCTTTTACCTCCTAGAATAATGCATTCACTGAAATGGTGCTTTAATGTCCTGAAATAGCGCTTTTGCCTTCTGAAATTGTGCATATGATAAATTAGTTCTTTGAGCACTTGTTTTAGCACTTTGAGGTGTTTTAATGGTGCTTCTGATATTGTGGCACCTAGAAATACTGTTTTATTGCATCCAAGTCAGAATGATGTAGTTTGTCAAATTTATCCTTGATTTTGTTGATTTCGATCGTGTCAATCGTTGGTTTGATATGATTGATGATCATAATCAAGTAGACGATGTTCAACCTCATGATAGGTGAGGTATGATGTTTGATTGATGATAATTATCCTCATAATAGGTGAAGAATAATTATAGTTTGTTTGATATACCTCATGATAAGCGAGGTTGATTTGATTAATTGACCTCATAATAGGCAAGGTTTAATGATGTTTGATGATTGACCTCATGATAGGTGAGGTTTGATGATGTTTTCTCACAAGATTTAATCAAAAGTCTCACCAAGAGCTGATTAGATTTGATAAGATAATTGATGTTTGATGATTTGACAAAAAGTATTGACTTTGAATATTTCGTGATGATAGGAGGCTTTGACAAACCTTCAGATTCAAGAGCAGTTTCCCCAGGCATTCGATTTGATACTACAACTAGCCCCACTTGAGACGATAGTTATTACACATTGTGGTTTGTCTTCTTGATTAGATATGCCCCAGATCAGGATTAATTGGGGTCTCCTGACAGCCCTAGCAGAGAGGTGGCATAGTGAGCATAATAATTTCCACCTACCTACTAGCAAGATGATAGTCACCCCTGAGGATGTTTGGAATATTCTGAGGATACCTACTGTTGGTGACATTGTAGTGTATGATTCATTATAGTAGGCCGGGACCAATGCCCTCCACAAAGTATTTTAGAATGATCATATTTCTGGATATTGGATTTTGTGGTGCGAGATGGTGGATGCTTATGCCACTTTTACTATAGTACTTATTGGTTTCATTGGAGGGTTCCTTTGTCCTGATCGCAATTCAAAGGAACTTTCTATTGGTTGGGTCCATGTGTTGGAGAGTATTATTGCACACAAGATGAGATATGCTTGGGGTATGTGTATGCTTTCCCATCTGTATCATGATTTGCATTCAGATGTTTACCTTGGAGGTCGTAGTTTGTCTTCAAGAGTCACTCTACTACAGGTGTACGCATGGGAGCATATTGTTGTCACGCGTCCAATGATGGTTAGATAAAGACCTTCCATGTGACCATATGTACATATATACGCGGGTCGACTTACTCATCCTAGATTGGGTAGGTTGGATCACTAGAGGAGAGTATTGGATGATATAGAGGCTATGACATGGCAACCCTACTTAGATTGTGAGCACTGGGATGACGATGAAATTTAATTACCTTATCTATGTTAGTCGATGATTCCTATTGGGAAGACATGTTGGGTGTTGGAGAGATTTTTGATCAGATGAGTGCTTAGACAATATGGTATTGTTTAGGGCATGTCCCAGGGTGTTGCCCATTATGCTCATTGATAGGTAGATTCTACAAACTAGGGCTCGACCTTTGATATCATGCCATTGTTCAGGAGTTACAGGGCCAGTTTGGGAGATCCAACCTGATATTGTTGAGTCACCTATTTCAACCAATTATGTAGAGTATCTATTTCTTCATCCATTTCCACGTATTACCATTCTTGATGAGCCAACACCACTACCTATCGAGGAGGAGGTTGTTGTTGCACATGGTCACTGATGGAGGAGAGAGGAGGTTGGTGAGTAGGAGGTGGAGGATGTTGAGGGCAGTGGGGATGAGGAGGACAGTGGGGATGAGGAGGGAAGTAGTGATGAGAGCAATGGAGATGGTTCAGGTGGGTCAGGTGCAGGTGGATTAGGTCCAGCCATAGATGTATAGGAGTATATGGTGCCTCGTAAGAGGCAAGTAGTGTTAAATCCTACAAATCAGTGTGTGCAAATCAATGTACCATCCCAATAGCAGTAGACCTAGATTGTGAGCCTACAGGTGTAGGTATAGACCTTATAGGGTCAGCTGGTTCAGGTGCAGGGTCTATTAATGTAGACACAGGCTCAAATTTAGGCATAGGCCTAGTCACATACATAGGCTCCAACTCAGGTACAAGCTTAGTTGGCTATGACTCAGACATAGATTACATCATTGACAACCAAGAGGGATGTTGCTAGACAAGCCGCAAAGCAAGATTAGGCTATAGCTGAGAGATTGTAGAGATTGGAAGATGGTACCACTGTAGTGGATTATATGCGAGAGGTTGTCCATGTTGGTTGGGAGGTAGAGTACTACAGAGGAAAATTCTATGATGTTGTTCCTTCAGAGCACAAAGTGAGTTATGTACAGTCTCGATCTAGCAGGTCCCAGTTGAGGACTGTGAGTAGAGGTGTGACACAGCCTCTCCTGAGAGACCCGAGAGATCTTGATACATCTAGCGGTGGAGGGACTAGTCCCAAGATTCTTGCACTGTCTGGAGCTAGCAACACATAGTTTCATGATTGTACCCTTTGTTATATTTTGAGATGTGATGTACACTCTGATTACAACCATTTTTGATGATATATCTCTTTTTATTTCAGACATCATTGTATACTTGACATTATGATTTTGAGATCTATATGATATGTAGTGGATTTTATTGATCTATTATGTGTTCTATATGATTCTATGATGGATGCATTTATTTTCTATGTTCTGTGTGCTATGTGATGATCCTTATATTATGATGTTATGGATGCAATTTATAATCATGATTTATGTATGCTTGATGTATGTAGTTGTAGACACGTCAAAATTACATCATACATAATCATATTCCATTCATCAAATAAATCAGGACTTTATTTAAATCAAATCTTAAATCATTTTCCAAAGTCCAAAAAGTCAAATCAGTTAATCAGCATTAATCAGCATATCATCATCTAATCCTAATCTAAGGCTAATCCCATCCCACTTGCACAATAAATCAATTTTATTGATTTATTAAAACAATCATTTTCCCTCAACATGACAAGTCAAACAGGACATTTATTGCTGTTTTTCCTTGTCCCCCTCTCAGCATTTATGGCAAAATTTGAATTCAAATTTTCCCCCTCTTGGGCACTCTTCCCAAATCTTGCACATGCATCAACTAATCACATGATGACAAGTGTCCTTAACTCATTGGCTTGTCTTTGATCCCACATTGGTCCCTCTTCAACATTTGGCATTTTGAAAATCTTTAAATACAAGCATCATCCTCAAGCAAATCCTTCACAATCTTCACAATCTTCACAATCTTCACAATCTTCACAATCTCTTCACAATCTTCACAATCTTCACAATTTCATGCAAGGTTACTCTCTTTGAGATTTGATCTTGTTCATCATTTCACTCCATCATCTCCATTGGCATTTTATCAATTTGAGCTTTGGTCAAGGATTGGGAAAGGGTCACTAGCACATGTGACACCAATCCAACTATGGAATAGGTAACTTGTAATTGTTTTCATGATGCTTGTAGCTTGCTTTCATCTTTTTGTTGCATGTTTTAAACATTTTACAAGGTATTTCATAGAGGTATTTTGTTAAATTTGTGAAGTGCTAACCCCTATGTGAGTTTAGTTTTTGCAGATTTAAAGGGATGCCTACATTTGGCGCTAGAAGGAGGGCATAGCCAAGAGCTTTCACGCTTTAGTTCTTCAAGTTATTTCATCATCAAAATGAAGTTTCTTCATAGAATAACTCTGTTTTCTTCCTTAGCTTTATGCAGTGTTCAGATTTGCATATGACAGGGTGCATGATTCATGTTGAGATACGTAGATCTAGGGACATGAATGTGCCCTCACTACATCATAGGGAATGTTCAAAATTGAATAAATGATGTGTCTTTTACTGCCTCTGAACATTTTAGTGATTATAGGTGGTCTGAGTACGTGCCTTTGGGAAAGTATGCAATTCTGAGCTTGTCCTTTCTTAACAAAAGTCCGTTTGGGGAAGTCAGTCCTTAATAAATCAATCCTCTGTGCATTATGCTAGCATATGCAGATCTTTCAATAAATGTAATTGGCAATAGCAAAATTCAAGATGAGAAAGGCGTTAGATAAAGGTGAAAGCTCCGTTATTTTATTTAAACGTATGTGCATTTGGTGGATGGGAGAGATAAAAAATTTGAACAAGACTAAGGTACATTTACTGATGTAGTGGCAGCCAGCCAATACTTTCTTTTTTCGAGCATTTTTTATAGTCTGAACTTTACTGTGTCGATCTTTACCATCTGTCAATCACGAAGCCTGCACTATTCTGGACTCATCTCATCATCTCTGCCACCTTAAGTGTTGAACCGAATCCAATGAATCTGTTCTACACACCTAAAGCTTTCCATTCAACTGTTTCTTCATGTCGCCTGCATCCTCATCATTCGCATTAATGCCTATGTCTTAGAAATCGAATTCTACTCCCAGCTACCTCAACCGTCGCCGAAATAGTAGGGGGCCAGGTAGGGAGGATGTTAGAATAGTCGGGGAGTTTACATTTACACGGGACAGTTGCACTTTCTTAGAGGATTCAAAGTCTTTTGTTTTGCAAACCCGCGCATGGCCTGTTATGCCGTATGAACAGTGAACTCAAAGAATGATATTGTACATTCAAAACATCTATTTTTCGCCTCTATGTGCTTGGCTCGGTCTGCGCAATTTATCAGATATACTCGTCCAATCAAATATTAAATCAGATGAGTCTTTAATAGGCGACTTGTAAGATCTGATTCTGGTTGAGTACTCATCACACCCTTGCTACTGGTCGTCAAAGCTTTTCTCAGCGTCACATCTCATTGACGTATGTAGGATATATTTATGGGGTAGTCAAATCTGAAGGTCTTGTCAACCGGTCACATTGTAAGGTCTGTTCTTCATGGGAATCGGTGGTATGAAGTCTTTAATCACAGAATTTTATATTTAAACAAGCTTTGTATTAATTTATTTATGCAGTCTATTTACTTTCTGACCATCTAATTTGTAGAGCCGATGATGTATTTGTAAAAAAAAGGACAATGCAGATCTCAAGAGAAAAATTGGTTTTTAAAGAGCGACATCAAAAATGTTTTGGGTTACGAGACTTTCCATAACTAGACTTGGCGTTGGGGGATCAAATCCATGCAAAGATTTATTGTAGATTGGAATTGAACATTACATATTCAAAGGGATATCTGCAGATCTTTATTTCTCACAAAATCATTTTCTTATCTTGACAAATTTAAAGATTTTATGGGGAAGTTGGGCATAAAGAGGGTTGGCATTGAAATGGGACATTGGGCTCAAGCGAAGGCAAGAGAGATTGGAGAATGAAGAAAATCGGACATTAAAAATTTAAAATTCACAAAAGCATTTTTTAAATGCTTATTGAAATAGCCTATAGTCTCCATTTATTCGAAGCAAAAGGAACAATCTTTAGAGAAACTTTCTTAATTTAGGCCTTGAATATTAAACTTAAAACCTTGAAAAGCATTTTTTAATGCTTATTGGGAAAATTTGAGATATCCGTTTCTTGATTTCATTTTCTATTTTAGGACAACTTGCTTTCGATTGGAAATTTTAAAATAAATCATTCCTTCATAGCTTTTTAAATGTGGAAGTCTCAAAATCAAATTTTACAAAAATGGGCACAAATAAGAACTTAGGAGCTTTGTCAATTTAATACTTTCTTTAAGAAATTTTTTTCTAAATGATTGACATCTCTTATGTATATCACTTGTATCTAAATTTTTTAAATCTTTTGTAGGTTAGGTACAAAAGCAAACGAAGGTACAAGCGAAGGTACAAAAACAACGAAGGCGAAAACCTTGCAAAGCAAAAGAGGAGGAGGATTTTTGTTTGAAAACACAATGTGTTTTTTAACACTTTGATCAAAACTACTTCACAAAACGAAAACGAAAGGAGGGAAAGATTTTTTCTTTTGTTTGAAAACACAATGTGTTTTTTAACACTTTAAGTGTTTGATCAACACTTCACGAAATTGTTTTCCTTTTCGAACATTAGTTTTCAATTGGGGCTAAAACGAACAATTTCATTTTCATTGCAAAGGGCTTAAAACGAACCTTAGAACAAACTTACTAGATTTCGTTTTGGGTTAAAATTGAACAAGGCAAACTTCACACTTGATTTTGGTGCTTAAAATGAAGTCATCATTGCTTTGAGGCTAAAACGAACAAGTGCTTGATTGTGTTATTTTGTCTTTTGAGTGCGTATCCTCTCCCCTTGCGCTTCGTGCGATCTAGGGTGCAAGAGAAACACTCAAAGCACATTTTATTGCTTTGAAACACTTCATTTTGGGGCTTAAAAATTGAACAATCTTGTGCGAGTGTGAGTAGGGGCATTTTCGCGTACATTCTCGTTCTTTGTGCCATCAAAGATCGATCGAGTTACGGATTGTGTCTTTGCTCGCTTTTGTTTATCTTAGAGGGCCTGCCTTGGGGAAAAAGTACTCACCCAAGCGGCGACTCAACCGGTAACACTCTAAAGCCAAGAGTATTTCCAGCCGGGATATAAATGAGGATTTTGTTCGCTATACGTAATCCAGCGGTTAGCTCCCGACAAGATATGGATGAGGACTCTTGCCCGTTAGTCAACTCCTACGAGCGGAAAAGTCCTTACTAGAACCTATGTGTTAGAATTGCCAAAATCCTTAATCGTTTGTTGAATTTTAAAACTGATTAGATTCTGAAGCAGCCTAATTTCACGACTTTTAGTAGAGATGGAAAGCATGCCATGGGAGTTTTCATGGGTGTTGATGCTTGGCTGCATTATAAGTGAAGTGCGTGGAGAGACTGATGGGAGTCAACATCAACATCCGCTAAAAGTAAGTATTTGGACTTGTCCAAGTGGGGACTCAACAAACATTGTCTATCACATCCATAGGGCTTGTAATTATTCTTTGTTTGAAAACACAGAGTGTATTCGAAAACATTTTGCAAACAAACATTCAACATGGTTCTCAAAATTTCAAACCCTCTTTTAGACAAATATCATTGACTCAATCCATATGTTACTGCTTTCCCTGCGGATTCACATTCGTAGAGGTTCCTAAGCATTGGATTATATCTCAATTTGTCTTCTTGAGTAAACAATAGGAAAACCCTTGCCTTAAGTTCGTTGAATTTCCACATAAAATGTCTTGTGGGGTTTAAAGAAATTAAGACATTGGTACATCTTAGTTTGAAACTTTAATCAAAGAGAGTGTTTTTGGTAAAATAAATCCATTAGGCAAAGACTAAGCAAAATGAACTTTCATATGTGTTGAAGACTCCAAATCCCAAAAGCAGAAATCATTGATTGGAAATCCAAAATGGTCAAATCATTCCTTGGTTAACAAAGGTCTTTAGAAAGCATATGCATGCTCTTCAATACCTAGGTCTTGGAAAGTACAAAGTGGTCTTTTTTTAGGTTCATCTAGGGATCAAAACAAAATCAAACCTCTTTCATCCATCTTTCAAAACATCCAAACATCCATCTCACAAATCAACTTTTGATTAAAACCTTGAAATCATCCTTGAAATGCTAGGCTTTATGACAAAATCAAGCAATCATTCAAACTCATTGAGATCAAGTCCTTGAAAACATTTATCAAAACACCTTTGGCTAGGAGTGTGTGAATGCATCCTTTTGCATATCTTTAGTCAAAGTCATCCAAATCATCTTGTCTAGCTTAGTGTATGTAGATGAATCCTTCTCATATACTTAGAGAAACAATCATCCTATTTGGGTAGGTGTGGGTAGATGTATCCTTCTCCTCACACATATCCAAATCATCATCCTTTGAACACAACTATCCTTTAGATCATTATCAAACATCTTAGGGTCTTTTTGTTCAAAATCCAAAATCAAAATCCATATCAAGATCAAGGACAAAGTCTCAAAAATCCAAAACATCAAACCAATCAAAAAATCCAAAGCCCTAGCATTTCATTCAAGATTTATCAAAAGTAAAAAAACATCCATAACATCCATCTTTGAAACATCACCATCATATCATCATCACGTTTGATCCTAAAAGGCATCCTAAAAACTTTCACTTTGGGACATAAAATAGAGATTAAATCCAAGGAATCAAGAGATTCATCTCCCATATTTCCGAAGATTGATCTTTGTTTTATGGTTCTAACGAGATCTCAATACAAGAAGAGTATGGAAGCCCACAAAGAAACTCCCGCTTCAAGTGACCTTAGCCAAACAAATGCAGAAATGAATCTTGCAGAATCAAGCAATCCATTGGTCCCCTCATCATCACAAAACCCACAAGAAGAAAATCAAGGGGAAGACCTCACCTTTGGAATGTCTCGTGAAGAAATAACTGAAATGCTCCAAAATCCAGATAACCATAGAATCATCAACATCATGATGAGACTTAACCCTTCGTTATACATGCTTGAACTAGCAAAGCAAGGGGCCAAGTTGCCTTCGGATTTTGATATGAGCACTATAGTGGAGACATCTTACCTGAAATCATCCTACCTCCCATTTCCATCTACACCTCATCCCAAAGCGTCCATACATTATTCCAAAATCCACGACATGATTGCTCCAACTCAACCAAAATGAAAACAAAGGGAAACACATTCTCCATAGACACAATCACATCCCCTTGTGAATAACCAAAACTTGGACGCAAACACCACAGTGGAACAAAACACCCTCCCAAATTCATTACACCAAAATGTTCCTCTCAATTTACATTATGACCTATCATCAACATCATTTCATGGAGCACCACAAACACCTCTTCTCACGAATTCACAAAAAGAGGGAGACATATTCGGACCAGGGGGCATTTTTAACACCACAACGCTCTCGCAAGGATTCACCCCCCTCACATTTCCACCTATCCCACCACTATCATTATCATCCACATCACTCCTTGGCTTGGGGTTGCCTCCCCTACCAAGCATCAATCAAACCGCTATCCCAACCATGAATCAAAACATTTTGCCAAACGCTCAAAACTTATTATCACAAATGACAAACACGCAAGCAATGGCAACATCATCAAACACCCCCACAACATTGCAAAGCATGGTCTCTCAAGGGCCAATCACATCAATGATGCCACTCACCGCATCAACAACACCATCCACCAATCACGCAATCAACATGACAACACCATCTACCAACCAAATGATCAACACAACATCATCATTCACCACCACCACAAACGCCATTCCAAATCCACCACCCCCCCCACCGCCACCAACATTCACCACATCAAACCAATTCGACGCAACATTGCAAGCTGCTTTCCAAAGAGGCTATCAACAAGTGCAAAAACAAAAAGCTGTGCAACAAGCCGCTCAAGCTGCGCAAGCTGCCAAAACCACACAAGCTACATTACAAGCACAACAAGCACAACAAGCCAAAGCTTTATTGCAACAACAACAACAACAAGCCGCCCAAGCCGCACAAGCATTGCAAGCACAAAAGATGCATCAAACTTACCAAACTTTTAATGCCAGCAACAAACCGCACAAGCTAAGCTCAAAGCTGTAAGCCAAACTCAAGCTGGCTCAAGCAC
>VDFB02057543.1:54364-83871 GCA_007258455.2 Sequoia sempervirens
TCCACAATCAAATTGCAGAACACTATCCCAAGGTCTCTAATGTCAAGTCTTGATAATGCTTGGAATATCTCAGTTGTTTCATGTGATTTTCTGAAATCACAAGGAAAACTTACAAATGAGTTACAAAGCATGGGAAATTGGGTCTTGAAATGGAGTTCTTAAGATGGGGAAGTTAGTGTGCAATTTTTGTAGGTTCAAAGAATAGTCTTGAACTCTATTTTATCATTGGATATTTTTATCATTGGATTTAGCTTACAATGTGCAATGAACCTTAGCATAGGTTACTTACTAAAAAAAGGAAAAAGGATAGGGAAGAGAGGAAGTTCCTGGATATGAAACCATGAATGAACAGTGATCATGGAGGCTACTATAGTAGAAAAACTCCCTAAACTGGGTTTCTTTTGGCCAAGAGGAACCTACAGTTATACAAAGCCAGTTTAATCTTCTAAGGACTGCAAATTTTCAGATTGCACATGCAATCGAACTAAGTTGCAAAAATAAAGGAAGGAAGCTCATACTAGCTTTGCAAAGTGATTCATCATCAATGAACCACAAAAAGCATGAGCTAGAAATTCATCAAATACTGAAAAAACAATCACCATCAACACTACCATTCAAGAAACTAACAACTAAATTAAAAGGGAAGCAAAACCATGCACACATAATGAGCAAACTCAAAAGGAACACCCATACATCATGCAATGCTGCTTTCTATTACTGTAGAATGTGTTTACACTAGTTTTCCAACCATTCACAAATGAGGGGAAGACCCTTATTTATAGTTTTCCAAAGCCCAAATGAATGGCTAGGATTGAATTACACTATGTGGCTCATATTTGATTACATTAGGGATTCACCTACCCCAGAATATTCAACAATTTAAAATACAACTTTTTTATTCTCCCTATTTTTTCTTTTAGTGCCCAGGTGCTATAGCAGTTTTGTCCTCTTGTTGATTTCCCTTTATTGTAGTTGAAACTGCCTAAAAGCTACCTTATTTCCCTTATGGATTTGAAACATTTCTCAGCCAATCAAGTGCATCCTGTTTGCAAATTTGTATCATTGTGGAATGGGTTAGTGGTCCCTAATCTGACGAAACAACTTCTGATGGATTGCTATTGTTTGTTTGGAGGGAAGAAACAACTACTCCCTCCCACTACCTTCAAGGCCACCCTTTGTGGTTTGCTACTAACTTCCTTGACATAGGCCCACATCTAACGCCAACTCCGTTGATGAGTGCTATGGGAAGAGGCAAGCATAAATGATTGGTGAAAGGAGCAATGTGCCTTTAGCTTGTTTAGCTTTATCAATGGCCCCCCTGATGGACCTGCGGTAGGTTCCTTAAATCTTGCATCCATGAAGTGTCGTAAGTGCATTCATACAAAAATCAAGGAAAACGTTAGTCAAACCTTGCAAACTCTTTGTTAGATCCATTCATGCATCATCAAAAGATCATAATATTCATATTTGGAGCTCATTTGGACCCTAGACATAAATGCGGGCTCAGGGGTGCGGGCGCCACAGGGTGGAAGGACGATGAACGAAGGGTGATGGACAACGGGAAAACATCAGACCAAAGGAAAATGATAGATGAAAGGATGAAAGGAGAACAACAGATGATGGACGGAAGGAAAATGGCTACAGAGGGACAGTGACCCAGAAGGGAGGTTCCTAAATGGCCATAGAGGGATAGTGGCCCGGAAGGGAAGTTCTTGGACGGCCACGGAGGGACGATGACCCAAAAGGGAAGTTACCAAATAGCCACGGAGGGATGATGACCTTGAAGGAAAGTTCCTAGATGGCCATAGAGGGACGACGACGAGGAAGGAAAGTTCCCAGATGGACATGGAGGGAAGGCGACCCAGAAGGAAAGTTCTCAGATGACCGTGGAGGGATGGCAGCCCAGAAGCAAAGTTCCCAGACAACCACTAAGGGATGAAAACTAGGAAGGAGAGCTTTGGGATAGCCATGAAGGGATGACAACCCGGAAGGGAAATTCCTGGATGACCACGAAGGGATGGCAGCCCGTAAGGGAAGTTCCCAGATGGCCACGGAGGGACGGCGACAAAGAAGGAAAGTTCCTGGACAACAACAGAGGGACAATGACCCAGAAGAGAAGTTCCCCAATGGCCATGGAGGGATGGCGACCCAGAAGGGAAGTTCCTAGGCGACCACTGAGGGATGGCAGCCTAGAAGGGAAGTTCCCGAATGACCATGGAGGGACAGTGACCTGAAAGGAAAGTTCTCGAATAGCCACAAAGGGACGATAGCTTGGAAGGGCAGTTCCCAGACGATCACGGAGGGACAACAGCCTGGAAGGAAATTTATGGAACTCCCAAAACTTAATGAAACCTTGGAAGTTCACTTAGGCACCACAAAAACATCCCAAATCCATGGGAAACTTTTCCCCAAATTCAAAAAATGAAGGAAAAATTGAATCAAGTGAGTAGGGACCAAGTCAACAGGAACAAGGCAAAAGGCAGAAAAAAGGAAGGGGGATTTTCCTTCTCCCCAAATTTGAATACCTCAGGTAAAATGAAGGGCATGGAGCAACGTTTATGGGCCAATTTCCACCAATGGCGTGCATTGATTTCTTTGTATGACGGACCCAAGTTATGTGAGATGTGGAATTTCTCCCTCGTTTGGATGCTTGGTCAAGGCTTGAATAGAGAAACTAAGCATAAATCCTGCCATGTAGGTGGAAGTTGGGCGTTAGTCGCTACTCAGCAGTGAAACATGAGCTACGACCCACAGCTGTAGGTCCGCGAGGCCTGGATGACACCGGGGCAACGGGTGAAGGGAAACCCGCAGGGGTACTTCCACAAAAGTAAAATTCTTGGAAAAAGTTAGGTAGGTGAACCTAGTCAAGGGTAATTTGATCATTTGAAGGCATATGACCAATTTGGGCTTTGAAAAAGGGGCACGCAAAATGAGACAGGAACAAAGCAACCTATCAAGAGTAAAAAGATGGGGTCCTTTCCCTTGGTAGGGAATGTGTGCAAAACATGCACAACAAATGGCAACTCATTGGGGAAATGCTCCAATGAATTTTGATGAAAAAATGGAATCACGAGCCGAGAATCTTTGGTTTCGATCTTCAAGCTAGGGAAAACAAACTAGATGCTCGACCAAAGGATCAAAACCACTAGTTACCCCAACCTTTACTATGCTAAAAATCCAAGTGTGTGCATATGTGTTAATTCCCATCCTTTAGTTGATGCAAGAACCCAAGCTTCATCAAGTTAAGCCACGTAGTTTATTCTAACTCCAAAAGAATTTGGGACATTGCCTTTCTGCCAGTCAGGCGCCGATAGCCCTGACGAGGTTGTCACTGTGATTCTCCTGAGTATTTCTCTACTGCCAGTCGGGTGTCCATTGCCCTGGTAGAGTTGCTCAAATACTCTTGAAAGGTTGAATTTCTTATTTTTTGATTTTCAATATTTTTCTTTCTTTTCTTTCTTTTGATTTTTCTCTTTCTAGTTATTTTATTTCAACCCACAATAAATGAAGCTCATGCTCAAGGCTGAGAATCACAATGGGGCTAGAGCAGAATTTTAGATTTTTCTTTTAACTAGACTTCACAAAGGACCTACAATGACTGTCAAATTCTTAAAATGTGTGAGAGGTATAATATTTTAGAATACATTAGAAATGATACCAACCAAAAACCTATCCTCTTTGAATCAAACACCAAGATCACTTGACACTAATAGAAGATCCTCACCATCCACTCTAAAAAATTGATTAGAAATTGACAAAGAAATACATAGAACAGACCTAGGTACTTAAAATGGTTGTTTCATGCACATATATGCCCAACTAAAAGTAGAGGAACCTTGAGAAAAGCAATGAAAAAACAAAAGAAAAATGGAAAGCAAGCGGGAAGCAAATAGAAAGAAAACAACTAAACTAACCAAAGAAAGAAGGAAAAAGAAAACAACAAAGAAAATACTCTAAAGCAAACAACCTACAGTAGACCAACTAACCTAGTGAAAGCAGGAAAGTGAGGTAAATACAAAAAAACTACACTACTCAAAATGAACTATATACAAAGATATTTACAAAGTACTATGTTCAGGTAGGGCGAGCTGGCATTACTGCTCATTGGATTTTTTTAATGCATGCACAAGTAATAGGGAAATCATTACAATTTTAAGCCATGTCGATTTATCTTTATATTTTGAAAAAATAAATTCAAAATTGCAGCACTCAAATTCAGTCACATGTTCATGAAAAATCAACAACTGAGGTGATTCGTTGAACCCATGGTTGATCCATAAGCAAGTTTTCCTTCCCTCAGTCCCATAATCAAAATGATAAGTGTAGCTATGGAAATTAATAGGAGCAAGGAAGGATAGATCCTGGATGTTGTTGTACAATTGTGGTAGCGTTTGATGGTCGAGAGTGAGCACTGCATTGTCGATAGGTGCATTGGCAGCTTCAAATGGAGGCATTGAGTGGTGTGGCACTTCAAGCATTGGGCTTGCATAAGGTTGGGAGAATGGGGAAGCAAGCACCTCTTCCAATCCTCATATGGGATCGACACTCCCTATCAGTTGTTCCTCGAGGAGATAGACTTCACCTCGTTGATCTTTCACAAACTTGGTGTCCACTTGATTGACGTCTTCAAGGGGAAGCACATTGTCCCATATCCTTCCCTAAGTATTAACCTCATTTTTATGATGTTCAATGTCATGGGATGATGACATGCATGAATTTTTCCTATTGTAGCTCCCTGAATGTGAAGGAAGATCATCAATAATCAAGGCAGAAGGACTCCAAGTTGCATCTTGTAGTTGGTCGAGTGTGTCATACTTGTTGGCAACCATCAAAACACCCACACATTTGTCTTCTTCTCTTTTTTGCTCATGTGCTTCAACCTGATGTTCACTCGTTTCCTCTTGTTTACTATAACTGTAGATAGAGAAGGAATTCCTCTCCCAATCTAGAGGTTCCAATGTTTCGCCAATGGGCAGTTCAGGTGGTATGTCTTCATCATTGCTAACCTTTAGGACGTACACTTCCTCCGTGCAGGTATACCTCTGTAGTATAGCTCCTAATGGAAATAAGTCATTAATTAATGGTACCTCATCAAGGGGACCAAAATCCACTACACATTTTCCCTCCAAAGACTCACCACAAAGCCCATCGTCCATGGTGCACAAATGCTCTTCAAGAGGAAGAAATTCTTGATGACTGGTGGACATCATTCTTGATGAATAGTGGACATCATTCTTGTTTGATCTGCTTCATTGCTGGAAGCTCAAGATTGTATTGCTATCCTTCTTCTATTGTTGTCCCAACATCCTGTTGAGGCCTGCCTGCAATTGAGCCATCACTCGATTCAGGATTTTGGTCTTCTTCTTTGATCTAGGCATCAAGTAGAGGTGGTCATGCACTTGGTTGCTCCACTTGTCCTCTAACTTGTTCGATAGCCTCTTTGCATAGCTCGCATGCAAAATTAGAATGTGATGAATCATGAAGTCTACACCAATTTGGTAGCAGCAATACCTCCACATCCACTTGATGTCTTAGTTTGGACCAATCCTTTGAGAGTCTTGAGACGAGAGTGTCATATCTTTCTGCTATTGGTTCCTCATCATCACTTTAAAAGGAAGCTTGATGGTAGAAATATGTGGCGAGTAGTTGTTCCCACTCCTCCAAACTTTCATTTTTAGATTCTTCATCATTGTCATTGATGAAGGAGAGGTTTTCTAATATGATTTCACTTATGCTTTCACCATCTCCTTCTACTACCCCAAGGCTTTTAGCCTCCTCTCCTTTCTGATTCTCAACATCTGCATTGGTTGTCCTAGCATATGCTACTGCGAACTTCATTTGTTCATCCTTGACTGCCAACATTCCTTCTTCTTGAGTGGAGGACTGCCTTTTGCTGATGGAGAAAGGGCCTTCTAACTTCTTTCTAATTGAACTTTCATCAAAGCTTTCTACTATCCTACATAAATCTACTTCTTCCTTTTCATTCTCAACTTTGATGTCCATTGTCCCAACACTAGTTTGTGTTGAATTCCTTGGTTCCTCTACAATATGTTGTCCCCCAGATGTTGATAGCTCTTTGGCCTCATAGGATGACTCATCCTCATTGAGAATTGGATGCTCCAACTCGTTCAAACAACCCTAGGTTTGAGTGATAATGTTCATGCATGATGAGCAAGTGAATTTGGAGTGAGCTGCGTTGTGAAATATGCAAAAAGTAGACATCAACACCTCCAGTCTTGATTTGTCTTTGCTGCCTAAACATTCTTGGACCAACTCCTTGAATTCCTTAGCTGCTATGGTTGTCAATTCCTCCTCCGGATCTTCGAAAGACAAGGGTTGGTATATTTCCCAAAAGGGAATTTCTCCTTGCCAGACTCTCAATTCTGCTTAAGAAAGTCAAACACCCCAATTCATTGTGCCTACATGTACCGTGGATTGTACTCTTGTCTACCAATGCAAATTGCTGCAATGGTTTCCTTAGTCTTCTATTCAAATCTACATGTAGCTGAGCGATGTTGATTTGAAAATGCTGCTCCATCTCAGCTCAACCTTGTTTTCCTTCAAAATTTCCTGATTTTAAGCTTCAACATTAAAAGAGGTCTCCCTATCTCATATTTCTTCTTGAAGGTTCTCTTTTCAACTTCTAACTTTTAGCTTTGTAGCCTCAACATTCCATGCCCTCCTTCTAGTTCTAGTTTTGTTGATGTGTTTTTTATGCAATTATCAACACAGGTAATGCATAGGTGCATCACCTCTCTTACAAGACAATCTTCCACAATCAAATTGCAGAACACTATCCCAAGGTCTCTAATGTCAGGTCTTGATAGTGCTTGGAATATCTCAGTTGTTTCATGTAATTTTTTGGAATCATAAGGCGAACTAACGAATGAGTTACAAAGTGTGGTAAGTTGGGTCTTGAAATGGAGTTCCTAAGATGGGGAAGTTAGTGTGTAATTGCTGCAGGTTCAAAAAATAGTCTTGAACTCCATTTTATCATTGGATTTAGCTTTACAATGTGCAATGAACCTTAGCATAGGTTACTTATTAAAAAAAAAGGAAAAAGGGCAGGGAAGAGAGGAAGTTCCCGGATTTGAAACCATGAATGAACAGTGATCATGGAGGCTGCTATAGTAGACAAACTCCCTAAACTGGGTTTGGCTTGGCCAAGAGGAACCTACAGTTACACAAAGCCAGTGCAATCTTCTAAGGACTACAAATTTTCATATTGCACATGCACATCATGCACATGCAATCGAACTAAGTTGCAGCAATAAAGGAAGGAAGCTCAGACTAGCTTTGCAAAGTGATTCATCATCAATGAACCACAAAAAGCATGAGCTAGAAATTCATCAAATATTAAAACAACAATCACCATCACCACTTCCATTCAAGAAACTAATAACTAAATTAAAAGGGAAGCAAAACCATGGACACATAATGAGAAAACTCGAAAGGAACACCCATAGATCATGCAATGTTGCTTTCTATTGCTATAGAATGTATTTACACCAGTTTTCCAACCATTTACAAATGAGGGGAAGACCCCTATTTACAGTTTTCCAAAGCCCAAATGAATGGCTAGGATTGAATTATATTGTGTGGCTCATATTTGATTACATTAGGGCTTCACCTACCCTAGAATATTCAGCAATTTAAAATATAGCTTTTGTCTTTTCCCTATTTTGTCTTTTAGTGCCCAGGTGCTATAGTAGTTTTTTCCTCTTGCTGATTTCCTTTTTACTGTAGCTGAAACTGCCTGAAAGTTGCCTTCTTCCCCTGATGGATTTGAAACATTTCTTAGCCAATTGAGTGCATCCTGTTTGAAGATTTGTATAATTTTGGAATGGGTTAGTGGTCCCTGATCTGACAAAACAGCTTCTGATGGATCACTATCATTTGCTTGGAGGGAAGAAACAACTGCTCCCTCCCACTACCTTCAAGGCCACCCTTTGTGGTTTGTTACTAACTTCCTTGACATAGGCCCACTTCTAACACTAGCTCTGTTGATGGGTGATATGGGAAGAGGTGAGCATAAATGAGTGGTGAAAGGAGCAATGTGCCTTTAGCTTGTTCAACTTTCTCAATGCACCCCTCGACGAACCTGTGATAGGTTCCTTGGATCCTACATAAATGAAGTGTCATAAGTGGATTCATACACAAATCAAGGCAAACGTTAGTCAAACCTTGCAAACTCCTTGTTAGATCCATTAATGCATCATCAAAAGATCATAATATTCATATTTTGAGCTCATTTGGACCATAAACATAAATGCGGGCTTAGGGGTGCAGGAGCCATAGGGCAGAAGGACGACAAATGACAGGCGACAAACAACAAGCAGACAACAGATGGAAGGCGGATGACAGATGACAGATGGAAGGAAAACCACCACAGAGGGATGACAACCTAGAAGGGAAGTTCCAGGATGGCCACTGAGGGACGACGACCCAAAAGGGAAGTTCCCGGATGGCCACGAAGGGACGGTGACCCAGAAGGGAAGTTCCCAAATGACCACAGAGGGACGACGACCCAGAAGGAAAGTTCCCAAATGGCCATGGAGGGATGACATCCTAGAAGGGAAGTTCTCGAATAGCCACAAAGGGAAGGTGACCCGGAAGGAAAGTTCCCAGATGGCCATAGAGGGATGGTGACCTAGAAGGAAAGTTCCTGGATGGCCATAGAGGGACAATGACCCACAAGGGAAGCTCCTAGACGGCCACAGAGGGATGGCAGCCTAGTTGGAAAGTTCCCGAATGGCCACAAAGGGATGGTGGCTCAGGAGGAAAGTTCCCAGATGGCCATAGAGGGATGACGACCCAAAAGGGAAGTTACTAGATGGCCATGGAGGGACGACGACCCAAAAGAGAAGTTCCTAGAAGGCCACACAAGGAAGGAAACTAGGAAGGAAAGTTCTTAGGTGACCAAGGAGGGACAACGACCCATAAGGGAAGTTCTTGAATGGCCATGGAGGGATGGTGGCTTGAAAGGAAAGTTCCTATATGGCCACAAACGGACGGTGGCCTGGAAGGGAAGTTCCCGGATGCCCACAAAGGGATGACAGCCTAGAAGAAAAGTTTCAGAACTCCCAAAACTTAACAAAACCTTGGTAGTTCACTTAGGCACCACAAAAACATCTCAAATCCATAGGAAACTTGTCCCCAAAGTCAAAAAATGAAGGAAAAATCAATTCAAGCAAGCAAGGACCAACTTAGCAGGAACAAGGAAAAAGGAGAAAAAATGGAAGGGGGACTTTGCTTCTCCCTAGATTTGAATGCCCTAGGTAAAATGAAGGGCATGGAGCAATGTTTATGGGCCAATTTCTACCAATGGCATGCATTGATTTCTTTGTATGGTAGACCCAGGTTAGGTGAGATGTGGAATCTCTCACTTGTTTGGATGCTTGGTCAAGGCTCGAATGGAGAAACTAAGGGTGGATCCCACCATGGGGGTATAATTTGGGTGTTAGTCACTACTTAGCAGTGAAAAATAAGTGGCGACCCACATGAGGCAACCTGTAGTTGCGGGTCCGCAAGGCCTAGAGGATGTTGGGGCAACGGGTGAAGAGAAACCCACAGGGGCACTTCTGTAAAAGCAAAATTCTTGGTGAAAGTCAGGTAGGTGAACCTGGTCAAGGGTAATTTGATCATTTAAAGGCATATGACCAATTTGGTCTTGGAAAAAGGGGCAAAAAAAATGAGATGGGAACAAAGCAGCCCATCGGGAGCGAAAGGAGGGGGTCCCTACCCTCAGCAGTAGGGTGTGTGTGCAAAACATGCACAACACCACTTTGATGCCAATAATTAACGCCTCATACTCAGCTACATTATTGGTACATGGAAACATGAGTCTATAGGACTTTGGGATGGTGTGTCCTTGAGGTGTAACAAGTAGAATTCCTGCACCAAACCCATGTTGTGTGTATGACCCATCAAAATAAAGCCTCCATTGTTGTGTTGTTATAGTAAGAATTTTTGCATCAAGAAATTCAATGCTCATTGGATGATTATCTAGTAATGGAGCTTCAACTAATTGATCAAATATCACCTAACCCTTGATGGCTCTTTGATCTACATACTAGATGTCAAATTCACTTAAGATCTTGACCTACTTTGCTAGTCTCCCCATTAGAGTAGCCTTGTTGAGTAGATATTTTAATGGATTAATCTTTGCTATGAGTTTGAATGTATGGGTCAACATGTAATGTTGTAACTACTAGGTTGCAAATACCACTTCTAGACAAGCTTTCTTGATGAAGGTGTAATTTATTTCATAACCATTCAGAGTCCTGCTGAGATAATAAATAGCTTGTTCCTTTCCCTTATGATCTCCCTGTGCTAATAGAGCTCCTAAAGAAATGTTTTTTGTTGCAATGTATAGTAACAATGGTCTCTCCTCTGTAGCTGGCATGAGTATGGGAGGCGACATCAAATATTGCTTTATTTGATTGAAATTTGTTTCACATTCTTGATCCCACTTGAAAGAGACATTCTTATGTAGTAGATGATTGAATGGATGAATTTTTTCTGCTAATTGGGAGATAATTCTCCTGATTGATTGTAGCCTACCTTGTAGAGACTATAGTTGAATAATATTCTTTGGTGGCGGCATTTCCATTATTTCTTTGACCTTAGCCGGATCCACTTTGATACCTTTTTTCTGAAACAATGTATTTGAGGAGCTTTGCTGATGTGACACCAAACACACATTTCTTAGGGTTTAATCAAAAATTGAATTTCTCTAGTCTAGTAAATATTTTTCCCAGGATCTCTAGATGTCCTTCTCTGGTATATGATTTTTCCAATATATCATCCACGTAATCTTCCATAAAAGTATGCATCATGTCATGGAAAATAGTGGTCATTGCACACTGATATGTTGCACCTGCATTTTTCAACCCAAAGGGCATGACGTTCCAAAAAAATGTGCCCCATGGATAGGTGAATGTTGTCTTCTCCTGATCTTCAGGTGCTATCTTGATTTGGTTATACCTTGAGAAGCCATTCATTAGCGACAACATGGCATGTCTTATTGTTAAATCCACTTTAATGTCAATGTTTGGTAAAGGAAAATCATCCTTTGGACACGCCTTATTTAGATCTCTGAAAGTTGTGCATATTCTGATACTATTATCTAGTTTAGATATAGGTACAATATTTAAAATCCACTCAGCATAATCGATGGACCTGATGAATCTTGCATCTAACAACTTTTTCAGCTCAACTTTTACCATCAATGCGATGTGGGGATGCATTTTCCTTAGTTTTTGATTTACTGGTTTGATTTTGAATGGTAGAGATAGATGATGCATCAAAAGATCTAGATCTAGCCTTGGCATATTCAGTAAGATCAAGCAAAGTTGATATGTCTCTCTTCAAAGAATTTGGTGATTTTGGGCTTTTCTTGTTTTGTCATAGATGCTGCCAAATGTAAAATTTTTATCTTTTCTATTGTGCCAAGATTTATGGATTGTGTAGGCTCCACCAGTATTGATGATCTTTCATGATAATGCTCTAGAAGGGTGTCAAATCTCCCATCTTTTAGTGCCTTAGAGAGGTTTTCACTGTTAGATGTGTTTTTTATTTTTACTTTTTTGAGATCTAATGCTACCATTTAATGGTTTTCAACATTAGATCCATTATTCTTGTTTTCAATTTTGTAATTGGAAGATTTGGTACCTTCTTTATTTGAAGTATCGTTATGAGCCTAATGAGTAGAACTTGTGTTAGGCATGTCACTACAAAGAAATTTTTTGATGGCATCATCATTTGTAAAGACTGGTATATCAATAGGTTTAGTTAGTTCCTAGTCAATAAGTTTAGGATGTATGAAGGCTAAAAAGTCCTCAGATTGGGTAAAATCAATGGAAGTGAGGGTTCCAATAGCCATGTTGTCAAAGTTGTCAGTGGTGATGTTAAGGTCTATGATATTACTCTCCCCTAAGTCATCTATTTCACTTGATGTTTGTTCATTCTCACTTGAGTCATCAAAATTTTGTGATCCAAATACAAGGGGTCTACTCCTTGAACTTTGTCCATCCTCACCTATGGGTGCATACTCTTTTATAACATCAACTTGTATGTCCTTGTATGAAATTTTAATAAAGAATCCCACTCATATTCATTAGAATCTATTTCAGAGCTATCTCTCATTTGAAGGATCCTTTCAACAACTTTATGAGTGGTTTCTTCTTTTGTTTCTCCTGTATAACCCAATCCTATTTTTTCCTTTGATTAAAGTGTGAGAGGTTGGATGGGTTCTACAATGCCCTCTTTTATTTTACCAATAGGTCCTTGTCCTTCATACCCCATTTTCTCTAAGATTTCTTTTCCTTTTCTATATTGATCTATCTTTATGCTAATATTTGTTAATGTTGATGCTTCTTCATCTTTGTAGAGCCAATTGAGAATGGCCTTGTCTTCTGATTCATCTTCTAGAGTACCTGCTTTTACAAACCTTTCATCTAGAACCATGGTAGGTTCTGATGATTTTTTTTTTGTTGATGGTTGTCCATATGATTTTGGAGATGACAACAATTGTGAAAGACATAAATATTGCTCAATGAAATATTCTCCCAAGCCCTTATCTTTTAACTAGATCTTGTCTTTGAATTGCTGTGATAAAGTATTCAGTGGATCTTCATTGCCTGATGAAGTGGGGTCAACAAAAAATGTTTCCTTTGACTGGTCCTTTTTCTCAACCCATTTGGATATAAAATTTAGTTGCTTTTCACCACTGGATGAACTAGAAGTGTTTGCTTCTCTATTATGGGGCACCAAAGTATCTTGAGTTGCTTTAAGCATGTTACAAGTCTGGGGATTATTGTAGTCAGCTGAAATAGTTACTTCTTGTCCTTTGACAAGAAATTTTAAACACTAATGATAGGTTGAAGGTACTTCCTTCATTTCATGAATCCATGGATGTCCCAAGAGCATATTATATGTTAGCTCCTTTTCTAACACTTGGAAAACTATATTCTTGACAATTGGTCCCACTTGAATTGGTAACACAATCAACACCTTGGAAGATCTCTCTTCTTCATCATAGGATTTTATTGTGATCTTCCTTCTCGCATCAATAACATTGTCCGAATAACCTAGTGCACGGATTAGTTTTAAAGTGCAAATGTTTAAACTAGCTCCACCATCTATTAGGATACATTTGACACGATGTTTTTGGATAAAATCTTCTATATGAAGGGCCACATTGTGTGAATGATTAAGTGACACATCATCTTGTTTAGAGAATGACAGACAATGAGGCATGGTCAAATGTCCCACCATAGCTTGAAATTGATAGACATTTAGATTATTGGGTATCATGGTGGCCACAAGAGCCTGTTCCAAAACCTCCTTATGTGATGGTGAAATTTTAAGGAGTTCCAATATGGATATCTATGCTGGTATCTTTTGTAGTTGATCGACTATGCTATATTGATTTGAAGGGGGAGTAGTGGTTTTAGGTACAACTTCTTTTAGTATCACTTTGGATTTTCCCCTCATCGTTACATTGACTAGTTGATAGTCTTGTCTTTCCCTAATTTTTATGACATTGATTTGGTTGTCGGATGTGTTTATATTTGGGATCACATTCAGGGATACGATGTCATTGATGCTAATGTTGATTGTTTGATTATAAATGACATTATTTTTCTCAACCTCAAAAATGCAATGAATGGTATTGTGATAAATGTAGTTTACACTTTTTCCTTAACTATTTGAAGAAGACTCTTCCTTTCCATAATTGGGTAAAGGATTTGTAAGCGCACTGTGATCGTTGTTTGTTTGATGTCCTTCGACAAATACATTCTTGTTGTCAATCAAATCTTGTATCAGATGCTTTAATTACATACAATAATTCATTTTATGTCCTTTATTTTTTATGAAAGTTACAATAGTCAGCATCATTCCACCAAGATGGTTTTACTTTTGGCTCCCAATTTATCTACTTCTGGTAGGGTAATAAGTCTATTTGCAATAACCTCTCTCATCGCTGATTCTATTGTTTGTCCCAATGGTGTAAATTTTTGTCGATTGGATTGTCTTTGATATGATGGTGGTCGAAATTCTCCATTGTTTAGATTGGTGTTTTGAGTGGTAACTTGATTGATGTTCTAGTTGTCATTTTGATTATTCTTTATAGTCATTGTCGTCAAATTGAATACTAGTTTCACATTTTGTGTGTTAGTTGTAGCATCATTGTTTCCAGTATTTCTATTTTTTTGCTAGAATTTAGGTTTATCATTGTTGCCATAGTGATTTGAGGAATTTGTGTTGTTTGATCCTTCATTGTAATGTTTAATCACTACTCTTTTGACCAACGCTTCTTCAATTTTAACCCCATTCTCAATCACTTTTTCAAATGTTGGGGGACATTGCAGTTCAAGCCTATAGCTCATGTCATCAGTTAAGTTGTCAATAAATAATTCCATCTTTTCCTCTTCAGGTATAAAATGAGGATATCTAGCAAACAGATTTTTCCAACATTGTAGAAATGATAAGAATGTTTCACCTTTCTTTTGTTTCATGTTGTAAAGATCTTTTATGGTTACTTCATGTTGAATATTGAAGGAGAATTGTGAGATAAATCTGTTGACTAGTTCTTCAAAGGATCGAGTCCCTGGTTGTAATTTAGAGAACCATTCCATACAGTGACCTCCTAAGCTCCTTGGAAATAACCTCATTAGGTAAGTATCCTCTTGTGAAAACTCTAAACTCATTGTTCTGAATTCCCTCACATGGTCAATTGGATTTGTTTTGTCTTTGTACTTGTCATATTTGGGGAATTCAAAATGCCTAGGAAATGGTATCATGTCCACGCTTGGATGAAAAGGATAAGGACAAATGTCCTGTAATGAGTACCTCTTTGTGGTTCCTTTTGCATATCTTGAAGTTGTTGAAAATTTTGCATTTGACATGTTAGGGCCACCACTTGATCTGTGTTTGGTGTGTTGTGTGGTTTAGTTCAGCTATTCTAGGTGTTTCTTTTAATCAATTAATGTCAAAATCTTTTGGAAGTTTTGCACCTAATTCAACTAGCATTAAGAGGTATTTTTCCATATCTTGTTCCAAATTTTTTTCCATGAATTTGTGAAAATTTCGATCTTGTTGTGCAGTTTGGACATCCTCTTGGGTTATTTCATTGGTATCATTTTGGTGGAATCTGTGAAAGGGATTTTCTTCAGCCATGATGTTTGGTGTTTCAATTTTCTTTTCTCTAAGTTTCTATCTTTGTAACCTTGTCAAAATTGGCATACAAGTGTTTGTTATTTTCACTAAACTTTGATCTTCCGTGTTTGGATGAGTGTTAATGGATTTTACCAATGTCAAATAGAAGAATATATTCTATTGATGAGACCAAGTTAAAAATCTGATTATTGTGTTTCGTTTCATGATTGTAGGATGACAAAATCCTGATGATGAAACTTAGCCTAATAACCAAGATTTGTGTTTGATAATTGGACACTTTAAAGTTGCAAGATCTAGGTTTAACTGAAAAGAATTTTGACTTGTAAGATCCTATTTGTTTCAGGTTTAAGACACTGTCTGGCCTGTGAAAATATTTTTGTCCTAATAAAAAACTGAGTTTTTGATGTCAACAGTCTGACAAATGTTTCCAATAGCTCTTTGTTTTCTTGTTTTGTGGATGCACTATTACAAAGGGAAAAAGCACTAAAACAGACTGTATATGCACTAAAAGATATGGTAAAAGCACTATCAAACATGGTATATGCGCTAAAACAGACTGTGGATGCGTTAAAATACTAGTAATTTTCTGGCACTGGCAAGTTTTGGTTACAGCCGATAGATGCGCTATAAAATTTGTTAGATGTGCTAAAACAGACTGTGTAAGTGCTATTTGAACAGTGGATGCACTAAAACAGATTGTGTAAGTGCTATTTTGGGACTCCACAATGTTGTCTAATTTTTTTTAGTAAAGGGACTGATTTTTTTTTTTGTATAATTTTCTAAATTTGGGGTATTTTGATCGGGTATCTTTACTGGAAAATCTGTTATTTTTTATAACAAGCCTAATGTTTCCAAGTTTTTCTCTATTGTAAGAATTGATCTAGCTTGTTGGAATATTGTATTGCTGGTTGTGGGATAAAAGACTGATGAATGGGTCAACTATGATTATGTTTTTGTGAAACAGCCCTTCATTGAAAATAAGCTTGTGAACATAAAGGCTCTAAGGAAAAATCATCAGTATATCCTCTAGCAAAGTCGTGGTACCTATGGATAAAATTTCAATGCTCAAGCAAGATTTTTCTACTTTGATATAAGAAGCGTCTCTTTTCCAAAATTTTCTTGTAACTAAGTTGCTTCTTTTCTTTCTTGACTCTTTTTGTGAGGGATTTCTTGTCAAATGTTGTTCATTTCCAATCCCTAATCATAAAGTTTCACAGGTTGACTTGTCAATATTTTTTGAGTTTTTCAGGATGATCTTTATCTGAATTAATGATTTGAAAACATAGCAAGCAATTGTAAAATAGTTATTTTTAAGTTCTAGAATCTAAATAAGAAGTGTATGTTCAAGAATTGAACATGATCCTTCTTGATTTCCACTGGTTTTTGACAAATAATACACTTCAAGCAGACTCACTCTTAAGGTTAAAAAGGTCATCGTTATACTCAACAACCCACATCTTAAAATTGTGTCAACTCACACAACCGTGTCACCCCTAGAGGGCACCTGTGTTTTTGTCTTTTCCAGGCACGTACTCAAAGTTAGATTTCTCAATCCCTTGAGAAAGCTGTCCTTGGAAATTATATGGTGAGTGTCTTGGGGGTAGATTCTTCCCTCCCCTTGCACTATGAGTATTACAATGTTTGGTTACTGACACAACTGGATTCTACACTATGGTTCATAAATAGGGTTTCCATTCGGAGCAGAAAATGATAAAATCCCTCAAGAGACCTCCCAATCTTTAGAACAAATATTTTTGTGATGGTTATCTTGCACACTTCTGGTAAATGTGGGTTTCCCCATATTCACTTTTATTTTAAAGTGGGTTGGAAAACCTGGCTTTGGTTGTTCACACTCAGGTCATTCCCATAGGGTGAGTACTTTTTCCCACTACAACGGGCCTTCTAAAGGATTTAACAAAGCATAAAGTCCATGAAATTAAAAGATGAGTCTGGCATTTTGATCACCCAGTTAAGGGGAGAGCATATGCCTATCATTGCACAATCATAGTAAACAATGTTCAATTTTAAAGCCCAAATGACAATTTGCTACTCTACGTGAAGATATTGCTTCACAAAGGATATGATGTTAATTTTAACCGAGATAGAAAATGTATGATGACTACCCTAGGATTGGTTCATTTTAGTCCAAATGCAAAAAATGAAATTACTGGCGCAATCGCGTCAGATCCAAACAACAAATCAGTCAGATTACAAAAGCACTAGAACATAGGTCAGATGCACCATTTAATTGGTCAGATGCAATGTAGGATCAATCAGATGTGCGACATAATTTGTTAGATGCGCTATAGAATTTATCAGATGCGCTAAAATAGAGTTGAACATGGTACATTCAACCATGTTGGGAGCTTCTAGTCGATGTGCTGAAACAGTCTTCAGAAGCGCTATAGTTTTCGATGGATGCGCTAAAATAGTCGTTGGAAGTGCTAAATTTTTTGATGGATGTCTTGTAAAATCTTCCAGTCGCACTAAAAGAAACACACTAGAATCTTGTACGAACACTTTTCAGAAAAAAATGTTAAAACATGGGGTTGGTGCCCCACGGTGGGCGCCAAAATGTAAGTGTGGAATAAGTAATGAGTAAAATAACAAACAACAGTTCTTAATGAAACATTATATCAAGAGAATCAACAATTAAACTAATTAAAAATAGGAAAACTTCTTGAAAGCATCTCATTGTTCCCTATCTCTAAAGATTTATTAAATCATAGGAGGGCTCTCAGATTTGGTTAGCACTGTGACTGTTAAAATGCCAATCTAGAGAATGGGATGATTATGATGGTGATGCTAATGCTATATGATTCTATTTCTAAGTGCAATGATGAAATGCTTTTGATGCAAATGACGTAAAAAAGCTAAATGAAGCTACCATAAACTATGATGAATCTAAATGGAATGCCATGATTATGATTCTACTGATTGCTATGTGACTCTATTGCTAAATGATAATTACTAAATGCTTGAATGCTTGATTGCTATTTCTACAGAGTAAGATTGCACAAAGTTGGGATCCATTTCCTATAGAATGAGGTTGTATTTATAGATTCATGACAACATCTTGTGATGTGGCAACACAACAAAGGTCTAGATTTGATCTTGAGGATTGAATGGTGAAAGATGAAGAAGTTTGAGCTAATCATGGGGATTGTTCCTCCCAAAAAAAAATTTGGCCAGATGATAGGAAGAATCATTGGAAAAAGATGAAGAAGTTCACTTGCAAATTTGTCTCAAATTGGTCTCCAAATTTTCCCATGAAGGTTTAGATAAATTAAATTAAATATTTCATATCTAATTTGGTAGGTGAAATATGATGAGTTGTAGAATATGCCTTTATTTGAAAATTTTGGATTTATTCAAATTTAGAAAGAAATAAGATATTAAATTTAATAAATCAAACTATAGAAGTCTATTTATTAAATTAAATATGGAAGAAATGAATAATTAAATGAAACAAAGTATGTGAACTTGTTTATTTAATTAAGATGAAATAATAGAAGAATTAGAAGAATTAAATTTCTTTTTACTTTTTTTCTTGCATATGTATAGATATTCTTTTTCTTACTTCTTGTTTTTTGCTCTTTTCTTTTTATTGATTTTCTCGTATCTTTATATTTATATATAAAGATATGGTTTATTTCCTCTTTTAGCATAGGGGTTCTTGCTTATATATTTTTATCCTTTTGGGTTTTTCTTCTTTTTTCTTTCTTTTTATTCATTTAAAGTTTTTGTTATATTTTTATCTTTAAGTTTAGTGGTTGTCTTTGTTTTTTCATTTAGTGTATTTTTTTTCCTTTTATTTATAGGCAAGTTTTATTATTATTATTTTCTTTTACTTTAATATTGTCCTCAAATTGTGTGTAACCTTCCCTCCTCTCTCCTCTTTCCTTTTTATCAAGTCTAAGTCTACAATTATCCATTTTCTCTTCTTGCTCTCTTTCATCCTGATGATGGATCACAGTGTAATTTGAAATGTTGATGCTAAAAACTTTTAACACAATCAAATCTAGAAACAATACAAATCTATAATATGGATTGTGGAAACTTACTACCATTAAGTGGACTTAAAGCTAGCATCACCATTCCAATTAAACCATAAAAAAGTGACACATGGTTTTGTTTAAATCTTCATAACCTTTTTTTGAAGTCATCCAACAAGAGTAGTACACATGTGGTGCAAGAAATATACGGTTCACAACTTGATCTTTCTAGCTAAAGACAAAAAATTGTTCCCCCAAGTACAAAACTTATTTAGAACTAATTCCACATGCTAGAGAGGGGAACACCTAGGCCCTAGCTCAAAGGGGACGCCTAGGTAGTGAGAAATATGCTTGTGCTTAATTTTCTTCCAATATTTTGAAATCCATTGAGGAACTGGATCTAATTTCACCATGAAAAGTTCAATTTTATGATGAGCTAACCTTGAACTAGACACAAAATCATAAAGATCAAGGACCTCCATCTTAATTTTATAATACTAATTATAAATTTCTAGATTGTGATGTTTTCAATGACCCCTAACAAAAATCCTAGAATTGATGGGATTTTAGTGTAATTCTATCAAACTATGTGGAAATATATTAAAGATGGCTTCTATATGTTATACTTAGAGGCTTAGGAGCAAGGTTCATTAGGTCTCATCAAACTCTTTTTAAAGGGGAAAAATGATAACACTATCTCTGGATGGTGTCCAAACACCTTGCACTTCCTATAAGCCATAGTTGCAAGAATCAAACTAGTGGAAAAGGGGATAGTTAAACTAGAACAAGTTGGGTTCCTTAGTGGGAGATCTATCCTCGACAACTTTATACTTTCTTGGGTAACTATTGAATGGGCTCAAAAATTGAGGCAAAATGTCTTGTTTGTTAAGTTGGATTTTGATAAAGCCTATTAATGAATACATTGGATTTGTATTCTTAAGATGCTATAGTGGTTGATTTTTGGTCCTAAGATTTGTAAGCATGTCCAAATGTTATTCAAAGATGTCAATGCTTAATTAGTAATAAACAAAGAGTTGTTGGACACATTTCCCTTACAATGTTCAATCAAGCGAAGTTGTCCTTTGTCACATTTCCTCAATTTTCTTGTTGTTGATGTTCTTGGATATCTTGTGCAAAAGTAGAACCAAAATAAACTTGATAAGAGGTATTTCTAAACCCAATAGTACAATCGTGCTTAACTCAACAAACTAATTATATTAATAAAAATTCTCATTTTTGACATGACAAACTATTAATATTTAATAGTAAATATAAATATATCAATTGTAAATGAAATGTTTTACTAATTGTCGCTTTTTCTACGAACACCAACTTTATTTTTTTTTCCTTTTTTACAATGCTTGTGAATTATGAGAGTAAAAATAAATAAATAAATAAGATTTGCCATTACTCGACCGGATTTACCCTAATTTACAATAGTTGCAACCTATTGAAGTACAGGTGTTTGGAGACCCTGATCAGCTGCGTTCTCATCTGTAAATGAAGTGCACCGGGATCGATCTCTAGACGTCCTCGGCCAAGAAGTAGATGAATTCAATCTCACTTGGGGCATAAAATGTAACTCTTGTTCCTCGGGTATTCTACGAGGAAGCAACAGAGCAGAGTCAAGGCTGTCAGGAAGGCCTCTGTGTCTGCCCAGAAACATGGTCAGCACGAGCAAGACTTTTCCTCCCCAGTTCCATTTTCCAGAAAAACTGTATGGAATGTCTTGACATGAAGAAGAATTATTCCCAGTTTTCAAGGCGCAGCTGTAGCCCACTGACAATCCCACATTACCAAATCCACTGAAAAGAAGCAGCAAATGTTGTATCGATAATATTATTAGCCATGTTAAAAAATTTAAGGGGAGTTTTATGAATTTTTTATTCAAACTGGATAAATTAGCTTACCTGATGACCTCGAAGATGATGTTAAATACTGAATAATTGAGAGGGTCCTGACTGATGCTCTGGCTCTCCAGTATGCATATGAGGAAGACGATGATAAAGATATGGGCTGAATCTCGAGCCAGAAGTTTCCGCGACTGAACAGAAATTTTACTGTCATAATGTTCAGTAGAGGTCTCTTCTGATGTTTCGCCTGCTACCTTCTTAGGAGCTCGCGTCTTCTGGCGTGTTAGATAGACTGGGTAAACGGAAATATACCTGCCAGGCATACCAGGTGTCAAAATTTTACCCTAAAATTGAGTAATGTTAATTTCAAAGAGATTGCATAAACAAAAAATAGGCGACCTGCTCATTGTTCTCATTGCCCATAAAATATGGGTCCATAAAGCTTGACTTATGATCAGTAATATACAAAGATTTGCATAATTTGTTGAAGTTGTGAAAATGGTTTTGGAGATGGTGCTGTAGTTAAGCGTATCCTGTTTCTGGTTATCAGTTTATTTGAAAGACGACATGTCTGTCATTACAATAAAATTTGCAGGTGTCAATGAACTTTCAAATTAATATCTTCACTTAGATTCAAAGTAGCAGTTGGTTCATAAGATCAACTCCCAAAAATGCGATGATTAATCCAACAGTTTCCTATAAAATATGGGTCTGACTCATGATCACTAATATACAAACATTTGCATAATTACTGAAATTGTGAAAATAGTTTTGGAGAGAGTGCTGTAGTTCAGTGTACCCTGTTTCTGGTTATCAGTTTATGTGAAAGACAAATGTCTACCACTCAAACCAACTATATTGAAAGGACTACCAGCGTAATTATAGAAAATGATTGTGGATTTATGGTATATAAGATTAAAAGGAATGTTGGGCCCTCACCCTGTCTGTTATAGAAACGATTCATCAAAGAAAGGTTAACTTTAAAAGAAGTCTGATACCTTCAATCTGGTTCATCACCCAATCTGATTTTTTTGTTATGAACAAGTTGAACTGTTAAATCTTAAATAGCTAGATATCCACCTTGGTGAGATAAAACTGTTCTAGATAGGGCTTGAAAAGTGGAAGTCAATCAAATCCAGGGCTGTACTAGACAGGGCTTGAAAAGTGGAAGTTAATCAAAACCTGGAATACTTGTCAATTTATAGGGCCGGCACGTTCATATAAAGTTGGTTTGAAAGATTTAAATCAATTATAATCCCACACTCCAATTCACATCCAATTTTAATAGCCACCCAATACAACAATCCATCTATATTGTTTATCCTAAAATCACAGCCACGCTTGAAAGGTTTTATTTTTTCTCAGCTCTGTAATTTACCATCCCCTGCAATAACATAATTTATAGCTATTTTCTTTTTCCTAATATTTCTGATTTTTAAAGTGCATCTGGTCAATTCAGTTGGTAATCCACATGAATATATAAATTATACTCATTTTCCTGGTTATCAAACATGGTCAAAATTATTGATTATCAAAGAGCAGTAGCACATGAATGAGAATCTAAGTTATGCAACTTACATCATGCCCACCATCAACACCAGCATAGGGGGAGAAAGGTCTACAAGATTGACAACATTGGATCCAGCGTTGCGTGTGGCTGCAGACTGGAACACCGCATCCACAAGCTTCTCTGCAGAATTCAGACCATTGACAGACCTTGAATTCCACTCCAGAACACAGAAGAGCAAGGTCTGAACAGTATTAATTGCCATGACAGTGATAATGAGCCACAGCGTTTGGTACTTGGGAAACAAATGGGTATAGCAATTGCGAGGATTTGTGAGAAGATATGTATAGACCTCCTTCCTGCTTCCCTTACCAAATCTCTGTAGCAAAGATATGATTACCCATATACATGGACCAAACATGGTATTCCCAAGGAGTATTATAAAACTCAGCACAAGCAGAATGAAAGCATGGTTCCTGAATGGAATCATGCTGCTGTCTAGAAGAGTGAATCCAGTGTTTCCAAACGAAGTTACAGCGTTATAAACAGAGAATAATATTTTGTTCACATCATTTTTTTCTAATATTTGGCTAGCCGTGGGAGAGGCAAACAGATATATCTGAATAAGCACAATTCCACCCAACTGCACCAGCAAGAAGTATGCCACTACAATTCTGTATAGATAAGTCAAGGCCTTGTACTCCATATACATAGACTTCCACATAGAAATCTCAATTTCGTTAGATAGATCTTCAGTCTTACAGCACCGCAAAATCCTCTTTGATAAAACACTCATGTAATCTACGCGCCAGATGCATCTCTTCCAAATAATTTTCATCATTTCTGAAGATTTCCCCATTACATATCGTATTCGATGCTTCAACAGCTGGCCCAATTCATTCTTGCCAACACGAGCAATGACCCCCTTAACTTCTACTTTAACTTCAATATTATTGTGATTGGCATTAGCCTCTTTTGCTGCACATTCATTTGAAATTAATTTCTCATTCTCAGCATCCTCTTTAGCTTCCGATTCATCTGAAATTAATTTATCTTGCACCTTGGACAGAATGGCTGTAGCCTGATTTGTAAGTATCCTCCTGTAAGCCAATCTTCTTGCATACAGAGGAAACAGAGAAGTAAAAACCTGACTTCCAAGTACTGTCAGCAACAGAAGTACAATCTGCTGAAATATATGCATCCCTTGTATTCTTACGCTAAGCAGACCTGTTACAGTCACAGAAGAGGTAGAGCAATACAGAGCATCTAGGAAGCTCATATGCTCAGAATTTTTCTCAGGACACATCCACAGTGCAAAAGCACCCGTAAATCCCAACACTATGAAATAAGTAATATGAAGAGTAATGAAACAAGAGGGCTTCTGCACCCACGACGGCATATCCCTTAAACTCATGGAAAAACTCCTCATAGGCATTGGATGTGTTGTATACAAAGCTCGGTTGCTTGTGGGAAGCCTCTTCATCCATGGCAGATAATTCATTACGAAAATTCAAGCTTCTCACATGAATATCTTTCACTCCTTTGATACGGATCTGAAGTTCCTTCCAAGCAGCCAATCGGGCTACTTACTCTCGCACAAACTCCCTACATTGTCACCTCTTTTATGAAATTGAAAGGTAATGAAGAATGATCCAGTTCTTGTCGACGCGCTTGCCAAAATACGAGACAACACGGCGAACAAAGATAGCTATATTTTGTCTCCATTATTCATGTGGACAGGACGTATTCCAGAGCACATTGGACTCATACAAATCGATGACATCTTGTACAGCCATCTTTAATGAGTTTGATTGGACTACTCTCAGTGATATTATCAACATAAAGGGGGTAAAAATTTATTAAATCAAGGAAATGTTACAAAGCAAGGGCATTAAATGGCCCTATCAAGTTCAACCAAGTGATCCAATTGATGAGACAAATCCGGGGGTAGTTGGCCCCGATCCACCACATTCCAATCATGCATATGATCAGAAGCCCATTTAGCCAAGCAATCAGCAACACCATTTCATTCATGAGGAATATGATTGAAAGTAATATACTCAAGAGAAGCACAGAGGGTGAGAATTTGTTCAACAATCAAAGCCAACTGCCAGCTCACATTATCCATATACCGCCTTTTCAGTAAGTTCACCACAACCTGGGAGTCAGACTCACATATGATCCTTCGCCAACCCAACTGACTGCCCCCGCTCCACAGCCAATAAAATGGCTTGAGCCTCCATAAGATTATTCGTATGAAGACCCTTATACACAGAGAAAATAAACTGAACATCCCCTGAGCTATCTCGACCCACACCCCCAATGCCAGCATGACCAGGATTTCCACGAGAAGAGCCATCCGAGTTGATTTTTAGGACTCCAAAGGGAGGAGGGGTCCATCTTCCCTCTCTATTCACCTTCGGGGTAGGATGCCTGCATCTGTTGCGCATGAGTTGTCATTGCGGAGGAGGAAGATGAAGACGATTACAACAACCAACATCCCGAGGGTCCACCAGCATAGTCATATCACACTTAGCCACAATAGTTTCCCCTAAGGAGTGTAAAATTTTCCTCCAAAGGTGAGGAGCCATCAACCTCGAATCCTGAAAGATCCGTCTATTCCTCTCCAACCATAGGTTCCAGATAATAAAGGAAGGCCCAAGAGTCCAAGCAGTTTGAAGAAAGGAGGTAGAAACAGGGGCCCTGCCCCACCGTTCCCCAAAATCCACCAAAGAGGAAGCATGCCAGCAGGCCGTATTCCACACTCCCCACCAGAAGTGCCAAATCTCCCTAGCATAGGAACATTGGAATAAGATATGGGAGACACTCTTTTCATAGCTATGACACAAAACACACATAGAGGGTCCTTGGAAACCACGCTTACATAAATTATCCCAAGTAAGACACCAATTTTAAGCCACTAACCACATAAAGAAGTTGCACTTGGGCCATGCCAACTTGTGCCAAACTTGCTTCCACCAAGGAACCTCAATGTCCACAAACAACTACCTACCAATCTGCTTATAACCGGTATGATATTTAGCATTAGTAGTGATTTTTTAATGGGAAATGAGTCAGATTACATAAATGTCCATATTTATATCTTTATGTAATAGATTTTGACAATTTGAGTAAGCATTTATCTAATCAAGATGTCACCTTTGGCTAAAAAATCAGTCATGAATAGGGGATATAATCGGTCAAAATCAACCACAGGTTGAACCTGGTCCGAATGTATGGGGATTTGAACCTTGGTGGATAGCTTTTATATCACATACTATCATCCTCACCAATTGTACTTAATCCATTGAACTACAACCCTTTGGCTTTCAATGCTCTTTTAATAGAGGAGAGGGGTCAGTAGTCTTGTGGATTAATTTTGCATTATGTAATAGTTACATGAAATTTCATAATAATTTCTATTCTTTTAGAAATGTGTCATAGACTCTTATCTATCTACAATTAGGGTTTGGAGGTATGACTCATCATGCAACTCACTACATCAACATGCCTAGTCAAAAGTGTCATTAAAATTCAAATTTTTAAAGATTCAACCAAAACTTAATCACAAGATCCCTAGTAGTTGAACAAAATATTATCATTTTTCTATTAGAAAAACATATTATTTTCATTATAAGTTTTAAATAAAATTTATATACAACCTAAATAATCTTAATAGTTTTTAGTAACCATAATTCTCGTTGTTTTAAACCTTTATATCCAACATAAATAATCGAATAATTGAACAAAAAATATTATTTACTGTTATAAAATAATATTTATTCTTATTAAAAATACAACTTATATTCAAATTTAAATGGTCATAAAATATTTTTCCAATCTTTTACATTTCATGATAAAATTATACAAGTTATTTATTGTACTTGTGTCTTTTGTATTTGTCATGGGACATATATTATATGAAGTACTCTGATGCATGTGCATGGCTACCTCACTATTTTTACACATAAGAACATTATTTTACCACATAAGAACAATACTTGTTCACATGAATTCCTTATCAAATGGTTATGATATTTTATATAAAGTAAAAAAATATTACACTTGTTAGTAAATTTATTTATGAGTTTTGGATATGTAATTCATAAGTTTTGGTGCTGGTGTAAGGATCCATCTTGACAACATTTGGTCGTTTGTTGATTTACATGTGAAATAATTATTAATAATAAATAGTATAAATATGTTGAAAGACTAATCCCATAACCAAAATACTATACTAACAATAGGACCCCACCTAACTATTGACTGCTCTCCCTAGCTATCAAAGTGTTTTACATAAATAAATATACTTATAATTAATGTATGAAAATTAATTAAATGGTAAAAGAATAGTGTTTTGTCACACTTTAAGCTAACAAAATAGTTTTGAGCGAAATTGTTTTGCTCTAATTAGTTTTGGGTGAAATAGTTTTCCTTGAAACCACATAACATATATGAGGCACACCTTTCAACCAACCTCCTAAACTCTAGGTGAGAGGCCCATATAATCTCATACCTAAAGAGAAAAGGGCCATTACTAGCATTACCCTCCCACTATATAATTAAAGCATTATGATCAAACCTTGCCCTTGGAAGATCCTGAAGAGATAATTTAGGCAAGATAGTCATCCATTCAAAATTAGAAATCTATCCAACTTGACCTGAATGAGATTACTTCCCTACCTTCTATTATATTAAGTAAAGGAGGTACCCTAAAGCTTAATATCAATCAGACCAGTACAAGCGAGGAAGTCAACAAATTCAGCCATAATTTTAGAGTAGTCATCCAAGCCCCCCAACTTTTTTGAGGGAAAAAAGGAGTGTTAAAATCACCCCACAACATCCAATTTTCCATTGAAAAACCCATAATCAAATTAGATATGTTATCCCACAATTTTTTTCTTGCTGACTTGGAATTTGGGTCATAAATATTAAGAAGTTTCTACTTTTTTATTATTTTTTAGATCTAAAAAAGAAACCAAAAGGATGTCCTTACATTGATGCACTTCCTTTCCCACAAATCTACATGGTTTTCATTAGGTATCAATACCACCCAAAGAACCTTCAACATGGCTAACACAAAATTACGTAATAGGCCACAAATTATTTGCAGTCTAAGAAAAACTTGACTCAACCATGATCTTAACTTATTGAATCATAAGGATATCCACCTTATTTTCTAGAATACAACTCTTTATAAGATGTTTATAAGGATTATTTGGTCTTCTAATATTCCAAGAAAGAATTCTCATTAGGACATGCAAAAGACTAAAAGACATCAAACCAATCCTCAGCTAAAAATGTCAATTGAGTCACAAATGGGGAGAAATCCCCACCCTTCAATTTTTTCTTCATTTCTTCTTTTTCTTTGTTCCTAACAAATTTTCCAAGATCCTTTGTTTCCACATTGCCACTACCTTAGCAACTTCTCTAGATCTTGTTTCCCTTCAAATGAGAAGGTCTACCTTGTTTATATTCACCACCCACACCTAGCTTTTCCTTTCTCTATTTTCCACCTATAGGAGTCCATTCCTATTTAGTATTAGATTCAAAGGTAGTAGCATTTGGAGAAGGAAGAGAACTTGCTCCAAATCTTAACAAAGAGAGATATCCTTCAATTCCACTAGTAGGACCAAAACCTTCCTTCTTCTTCATATATTTTCAATGCTGGGTAAGTGCACCAAGATGGTTCCCAAAAAGGGGGCTTAAGTGGCCACTTTTTTTTTTTTTCTTTGAAATAAAGAAATATTGACCTTGGCGTGAAATTGAGGATAGCTACACTCAAAATTTTGAGATGGAACAAAAACAAGGATCGAAGTGCTCGAGTCTACTTTCTAAAAAATACTAATTTATTTTGAAAATGGTTGAGATTAGGGGGTTCAAAAGAGGGATGTACAAAAATTGTTGTTTTTTGTCAAAAAACATAACATATAGCAACTCTTGTAAACCTAGCATGGTGAACTTTTTTGTAGTATTTTTAAAATTTCATAATAGTTAGAATTTAGCTAATAGTATCTAGTTGATGCAAGATTTTTCTGATAATTTTTTAATGAATATTTGATTTTTTACTAATTTTCTAAGTGGGCACTTCCTAAAAGTAGAATTTTGGCCATAGCTCCTAGCAAAATTGGAAAGTAATAGATTTTTTTTAATTTTTAATTTTTAAAATTTGTAGAATGGAGTCTAATTTCTAAAAATGTAATTTATTTGAAATTTCAATGAATGGTTAATTTATAACAAAAAAATACCAAGCACTGCTTTTTGACAAAAAATAGACATACAAACAAAATAAATTATGGATAAAAGACCTAACATTGTTAGAAAGTGAAAAAAATTACATCGTTGGAAAGATAATAGAGAACTTAACATTACCCATGTGTTCAATTTTGTTGATATTGAACCAAATGCAATCCTGACGGTGAGCACGAACCCGATTATGTGAAAAATTGTAAAATTTGCAAAAAAAACGTCCCTGGTCATTAGGAATGCCCTCCAAGCCTTTGGGTTGGTATTTCAAGGAAAATACAAAAGCTAAGGCTTGGGGATTTCCAAAGAAAAATATAACGCGAGTGCATTAACCCGATTATGTGAAATTTTTTAGAATTTGCAAAAAACATGTCCCTGGTTGTTGGGAATTCCCTCCAAGCGTTTGGGTTGGTATTCCAAGGAAAATACCAAAGCTAAGGCTCAGGGATTCCCAAAGAAAAATATAACGCAAGCACGTTATAACACGCTCACGTTATGTGTTAGTTTTGACATTTTTGCTTCTTTGGGGAACATGTCTAGCAACACAACGCGCTCGCATTATGTCTTCCTTTAGTTAAATGCCACTTTATTGAATTTTTTTTCATATGTTTGTATGTATATTTATGTTGGTGTGTCATGTATGTATGTATGTATGCATGTATGCCTATATGTATGTATTTATGCTTGTGGGAGAGAGGGTGAGAGAGGGTGGGAGTGGGAGAG
>VDFB02057545.1:0-17542 GCA_007258455.2 Sequoia sempervirens
GTCATAGGCAGGCGTAAATAATTGTTCCACCAGAAATTCATAGCGAGTCTGTTTGTCTGGGAGTTGTATCAATGAGGCGATCATAGCCATAGCATCGGCTGCTTTGTTGTCAATCCTCGGAATTTGTGTGAACTGAATGTCCACAAAATACTTCTTGAAGTCATCAATCATCTTCTTATATGGTAACAACTTGTCATCTTTAGTCTGATAATCATCATTGATTTGATTAATGACTAATTGTGAGTCACCATAGACTTGTAGCTTGGTAATCCTCCATTCCAATGATGTTTTCAGTCCAATGATCAGTGCTTCATATTCGGCTATGTTATTGGTGCATGGAAACATTAGCCTATAGGACCTAGGAATGGTATGCCCTTGAGGGGTAACGAAAAGGATGCCTGCCCCCGAGCCATGTTGGGTAAAAGAACCATCAAAGTATAAGGACCATGGCTGCTTAAAGTCTGCTGTGAAGACATCGGCATCTAGAAATTCAATGTGTAAAGGGTGCTCTGTTTGGAGAGGAGCGTCTGCTAGTTGATCCGCGATAACTTGTCCTTTGATTGCTTTGCGATCAACATAGTGGATGTCGAACTCACTCAAAATCATGATCCATTTTGCTAACCTTCCTGTTAGTGATGCTTTACTTAGCAGATACTTGAGTGGATCAATTTTGGAAACAAGCTTAATTGTATGAGCTAGCATGTAATGTCGGAATTTCTGGGAAGCGAAGACGAATGCCAAACAAGCCTTCTCAATGAAAGTGTAACTAAGCTCATGCCTTGTCAATGTTCTGCTGATGTAGTAAATTGCCCGTTCTTTCCCTTCATGGTCTTCTTGTGCTAATAATGCTCCCAAAGACGTCTCAGTTGCAGCAATATACAGAATCAATGGTTTGTCTGGAGTCAGTGGTACAAGAACTGGTGGATTCATCAGGTATTGCTTGATTTGTTGAAATTCCATTTCACATTTATCATCACATCTAAAAGGAACATTCTTATGTAGGAGATATGTGAATGGTAGACTTTTGTCAGCCAATTGTGCAATAAATCTACGAATAGACTGAAGTCGCCCTTGTAAGGATCTCAACTGACTAATGTTCTTTGGGGGAGGCATCTCCATGATTGCATGAACTTTAGCAGGATCTACTTCAATTCCCTTTTCTGAAACAATATATCCCAATAGTTTTCCAGATGTGACCCCAAAAACACATTTCTTAGGGTTTAAGCGAACTTTGAATTTCTCCAATCTAGTGAATATTTTAGATAGTATCTCCAAGTGTCCTTCTCTGGTGTGTGATTTTTCCAATATGTCATCTACATAATCTTCCATGAATGTGTGCATCATGTCGTGAAAGATCGTAGTCATAGCTCTTTGATAAGTAGCTCCAGCATTTTTCAAGCCGAAAGGCATGACATTCCAACAATATGTCCCCCACGGACAAGTGAAAGATGTTTTCTCTTGGTCTTCTGGTGCAATCTTGATTTGGTTATAACCCGAGAAACCATCCATTAATGAGTACATGGCATGGCCTACTGTTAGATCAACTATAGTGCCGATACTTGGAAGCGGAAAGTCATCCTTTGGATAAGCTTTGTTAAGATCTCTGAAGTTAGTGCATACTCTTACACGTTTGTCTGGCTTTGCTACTGGTACAATATTGGAAATCCATTCAGCATAGTCAATTGATCTTATAAAACCTGCATCGAGGAGCTTCTTGAGTTCTTTAACCAATAGTGCAATATGAGGATTCATCTTTCTGAGTTTTTGTTTTACTGGTTTGGCTCCTGATTTGAGAGATAAATGATGCATAATAAGATCAGGATCAAGGCCGGGCATATCTGCATATGACCATGCAAAATTGACTTGATTTTTCTTGAGAAAATTCATGAACTCTGGGATTTCTTTAGCTGTCATAGATTCAGCTATCTGTAGGATCCTTGGATTATCTGTAGTTGCAATGTTGATTTCCTTTGTAGGCTCAGTCAAGATGGATGATCGCTCATGATAATGCTCTGGGAGAGTGTCAAGAGTCCCATCAGATGGTGCCTCAAAAAGGTTTTCACCCTCTGATACGCTCTTTATTTTGTCTTTTGCTTGATCTAGTACTGCCAGATTCTGGTTTTCACCACTAGACCGTTTATCCTTATTTTCATTTTTGCAGCTAGGAGACTTGACACTCTCCTGATTACAGAATTCATACCGAAAATTGCTAGTGGAACAATTATTTACATCTTCAGCGGAAAGGAAGTTTATGATAGCTTCATCGTTTGGAAAAATAGGTATATCCATAGGTTCGGTAAGATCCCAGTCAATGAGATCAGGATGAATTAATGGTAGGACGTCGTCTGGTTGTGTAAAATTGGCGATGGTTAGGGTCAAGACAGAGTTATCGATAGGATCCGTGGTATGAGATAGGTCAATGATGGGACTATTCTCCTGATAATCTTGTTCGTTAAAATCTGACTCAGTATTACTAGACTCATAGTTACTTTGTGGTTCAGATTCTTGTGGTTGGGATCCTGAACCTTCTCCTTTGATCAAAGCGGGCGTATATTTTTGTATGACATCTACCTCTTTGTCTCTCCAAAATTTGTTATCATGGATGGTATCCCATTCATATTCAGCAGAATCTGTGTCAGAGTTATTGTCAATGTAATTCAGGACTGATACCAAACATGTTCCATTCTTATCGGAACCTTTTTGCAGTGTACAAACATTACCTTGGGATTGTTTAGATTGGGTAGCTTCATAGCCTATTCCAGTTTTATCATATGCCGCAAGTCTTAGAAGATGGATAGGCTCAACTACGCCTTCTTTTCTCTTTCCAAGAGGACCATTATCATATCCCATCTTTTGCATGATAGAATATCCTTTCCCATATTGTTCTGTTGGTAAGGTGACGTTTAGAATTGTGTCCTCTTCATCTTTATAGAGCCAATCTAGAATTGTTGTATCCTCAGGATCTCCCATGGGAAATTTTTCTTTGATAAATTGTCCATTGAACTTGGTAGTGGGCTCTGTTTGTACCTGTGCTGATGTTGATGCTGCTGATATCTGTTGTGGTGTAATAGAAGGTTTCCCATGTGATCGAGGAGACGTAGGTAGATTAGCAAGACAAAGGGAATATTCCCCAACTCCACTTTCCTTGAACTGTAGTTTCTTGTCAAAACTTTTAGTTAACTGACTGATGTGTGTAGCATGTTGAGAAGAAGTATCAGCAAGTGCTTCTCGATTATTCGGAACCAAAGTATCTTGATGAGCTTTGACATTGGCACAAGTTTGGGCGTTTGAGTTATCAGCTAGTATAGTAATTTCCTGTCCATCATATGGAAACTTAAGACATTGGTGGTAAGTGGACGGAACAGCTTGCATCTCATGGATCCAAGGATGACCCAACAAGATATTGTATGCAAGATCTCGCTCTAAAACTTGGCAAAAGGTATTTTTGATAACAGGTCCCACTCTGATTGGTAGCATGATTAGACCTTTAGACGTTCTCTCCTCATCATCATAGGCTTTAATGGTAATCTTCCTTCTAGGATCAATGGAATCTTTGGCAAATCCTAATGCTTGAATCACCTTCAAAGTACATATGTTTAGACAAGCCCCTCCATCTATTAGAACACGTTTGACACAGAATTTGTGGATCATGACCTCTAAGTATGATGAATTGTGGGGATGAGTTAGGGAAACATCATCTTTGTCTGAGAATGAAAGGCATGTGGGAGAGGACAAATGTCCTACCATGGTTTGAAATCGATTCACATCCAAATCCGTAGATATAGTCATTTCAACGAGGGTTTTATCCAAAATCTCCCTATGTGCAGGGGAAATCTTTAGAAGTTCAAAAATGGAGATTTGGGCTGGAGTTTTTCGAAGTTGGTTAACTAAGTCGTATTGGTGTTGAGGAGAGGTCTCATTGGATTTTGAGGAGGTACCTTTCAAAACAACCTTAGCTTGTGCTCTTGTTGTGACATTTACTTGCCCATTGTCTACTTTCTCTTTGATTTTGATGACATTGACTCGCTCATCGTCCGTATAGAGGTGACAGATTACATTATCATCAATTTGGTTCACAGTTTTGTCAGAAGATTCTCCCTTTTGATAATTTGGTAGAGGATTTCAAAATGCTTGGTGATCTTCGTTGGATTTTTGTTGTCCTTCTACTGTGATAATACCCTTGTCAATGAGATCTTGAATAGCGTGTTTCAAACATTGACAGCTGTTTGTATGATGACCTCTGCACCTATGGTAATCGTAAAAATAAGCTTCGTTCCATGATGGAGGTTTTACATTAGGTTCGTAATTGTGTTGTGGGGGTAACATAAGGACGTTCTTTTCCATGACCTCTTTAAAAGCCAATTCTAAGGATTGTCCTAGTGGAGTAAAAGCTCTTCTATTGGAGAAGAATGGAAAGCGTTGTGGTTTCGTGCTTGAGGTATTCCCTGTAGTGTTGTTGTTGTTGTTCCAGTGGTTTTGGTTGTTGGTAGTCCCTTGATTGTAGTTCATTGGAGGGGGATGATTGTTTCCTTGATTTGCGACTGAATTGACATGGTTGTAATTATTGTTACGAGGAGTGTTCAGGATAAATGGCTTAGTCGTGACATGATTTGCATCTACAACTCCATCATTTACAACATTCTTGTTGCGGGTCCAAAACTTGGACTTGTCCTGATTGTTGTAATGGTTAGATGAGGCAGGACTGTCCCTATCAAGTTTTATGGTCCCTCTTTTGACCAAAGCACTTTCGATGGTGAGGGCATCTTCAATCAGTTTCTCAAAGGAAGGTGGACAATGCAGATTTAAACGATAACTCATTTCTGAGTTGAGGCTATTGATGAAAGTAACCATTTTCTCCTTTTTAGGGACATGACGGGGGTACCTAGCAAACATTCTCCTCCATCTTTGAAGAAAGGTAGTGAAAGATTCCCCAGGTTTTTGTGTAACTTTGCAAAGATCAATCATGGTGATCTGATGTTGAACGTTGTAGGAGTATTGTTTTATGAATAAATTCATCAGTTCTTCAAATGTTCGAATAGGAGGTGTAATCTTAGATAACCATTCCATAGAGTTGACTCCAAGGCTTCGAGGAAATAATCGCAATAAATATGTATCTTCATGGGCAAATTCCAATGTCATGTTTCGAAAGTCTCTAATATGGTCAACTGGGTCTGATTTTCCATTATAACGATCAAATCTGGGGATTTCACAGTGTTTAGGAAATGGAATCATGTTGAGACTTCTATCAAAAGGGTAAGGACATATGTCATCCAAAGTGTACTGCTTGGTTGTGGTTCCTCCTTCTAACTCTTTGATTTTTTTCTGTATCTCTCTAAACTCTTTTTTTAAGGAGGCATATTCAGGTGGGGATGGCTCTTCCTCGGTGGTTTTTAATTTCTCAGTATCAAAGTCTTTAGGCAATTTAGCTCCTTGATCTGCTAGAAAAAGAAAGTATTTCTCTTTGTCACGTTGTATAATCTTTTCAAGGGCTTTAAGAAACTTGGGATTTTGTTCTGCCTCTCTAAGTTCAAGTTCGTCGTCTTGTTCATCATCACTACCTATAGGAGTTTTGTTCATGTTTTTGCTCTTAAGTATTGAACTCTCCTCTCCGTCAGCCATATTGTTGTTACTGAAAAGGGGATTGCGACTTACACTAAAAAGAGGACTACCTCGTTCACCCTCTTTTTGAGGTGTTTCTCCTACTTTGTTGTGTTGAGATCTCGTAAAAATAGGCATATGTAAGAAATCCTTGAATATGGTCACTGAAGGATCTGATTGGGACGCATTGAATATTCAATTGAAGGTTGTGGTATGTTCTCAAACTCAAGAGGTTGATTCAAATTATGACGTTGAGATAACGCTAATCTTTGATAATAAGCTTGGGTAGCCAACGGTTCTACAGCATAATCGTCGGTGAATCCTCTAATGTAGTCTTGGTATCTATGGAGGAATGTGTGATAATGGAGCAAGACGTCTCAACTCTTATACGGGAATTTTCTGCGATCTAAAGTCTTCTTGTAACTGAAATTTGTTTTGGGCTTCTTGATCCTATTGAAAATTGATTTCTTGGTGAACTTGGTTGATTTCCACTTTCTTAACATGGGAGAAAAATCTTAGAAAGTCGGGTCGGTGACAAAAACCTAAAAGCTCTACTCTGTTTCTCAAATGCGCTACAGAAATAGTCAAATGCGCTGCAGAAAATATCATATGCGTAGAAACAGAGAAAAAATGCGCAGCAGAAAATCCTAAATGCGCCGAAACAAAACACAGATGCGCTAGAACAGAGCTTAATGCACTGGAGTTTTCCCCTAGGTGTGCTAAAGCAGTTTTTTTTCTAGGACAGTTTTGACCAGTTTTTAGCGGAAATTTGTCATGTTCATTTTTGGATGATCCATTATCTGAATTAATGTTTGGAAAGCATAGCAAACAGTATAATTTAAGTTGATTCGTAACCAAGCACATAATAATACAAGCACAACCTAGGTTAGGCCAGGACAATATCCGCTAGACTCCACGTGGGTTTTCCCAACTGCATATCAGTAGCGTGTGAATCCAGAAGCTTGGCTGCACGGGCTCCCCCTTACAGTGCACTCTCTTCTCAGGCAAACCAAGCTTCCAACCCCCATGAAACTCCCATGGCGAGCTGATCACCTCTACTATTGACTGCGAAAGTGTGGAAGGCTTCACACCGACCGGTGCTGGACTAGCAAATAGAAGGTTTTGGGCTTTCTAAACAATGGTATTTAGTTCGGGACCCCCGTTCGAGTGGCCATACATGGGGCAAGAGATTAATCACCATTAAGGTGGCACTCCAGCCTGAAGAGGTTAAGCTCAACAGGGTTTATGGGAGTACAACTCCGTCCGTATGACACATCCGCACAAGCAACCTTAGGTTTTCCCTTAAGATTTACATTTATATACCGGTCGGGGGTAGCTTGGCCTTAGCTCTGTTGCCGGTTTGAGTCGTCCCTTAAGGTGAGTACTTTTTCCCTTAAGGAAAGCCCAATTTCTAGAGTCAATAACTGTTTCTCTTGCACCCAGGATCGCACAAGTGCGCAAGGGGAGAGGATACTTCGATTATCAAACAGGGTTACACAGGGAAAAGTGGGTCTGGTTTTCTGATCACCTAGTTTGCACAGGGTGAGAGCATAATCACCTACCACCTTCAAGCATAGTCAATAAGAGTAGACAGATTCATTTTATGTGCACCAAAATCAAATGTGATTTAATCTAGGTGAAGATGTTGCTTCACAACAGACATGGGGTTCCTTTTAACTGCATGATAAAAGATGTGGTGGCTACCCTAGGTTGATTCATTTTAAGCCCAACATAAAATAAAAGAAATTCTGTCTGCGGAAGGCGTCAGACTCAGAATCTCTATTACAGTTTCAGATGTGAAGCTTTGTCTCCCGAATGCATAGAAACAGAGACCAGAAGCGCAACTCTGTTACATAAATGCGCTAAAACAAAAACCAAATGCGCAATTCTGCTACCCAGATGCGCGAAAACAGAGACTATATGCGCTATTCTAAATGCAGAGATTTTTTTTTTAATTTTCTGATACAATTTTAAATGCGCTAAAGAAAATCCTAAATGCGCTAACTAAATGTCTATATGCGCTGCCGAAAGTGACGAATGCGCCACTTTGTTTCCCAGATGCGCCCCAGAAATGACCAGATGCGCCGAAACAGAGCCCAGATGCGCCGAAGTACCTGCAAATAAAAATTTCCCGAATCTTCCGAAACGCGCTGCCGAATGCCAGAAAATCTGTAAGCAAACCTACAAGAAAACCTACAAGAAAGAAGTCTAAAATCGGGGCATAGGCCCCACGGTGGGCACCATTTAATGTGTGTATGAAAATCGAGTGTAAGAATTAAAATCAGTTCAAACACACCAATAGAACATTATAACAAGAACAAAACTATAAAAGGAGTAGAAATGTGCAAACTCAGTATCTTGTTCCTGTTGTCGTCCTATCGCCCCATCTTTAGGTGTTTTGTAGATTCTAGCCTTGTGTTCTCGTGATATGGCTAGGGCTCAACAACCTGCCTTCCTAAAGAACGATTTCGCTATGATATGAATGCATTATTAAGCTATGGATAATGATTTTGGGCTATGAAACTTTGAAATAAGTAAGATGCTAAGTGATAAATGAATACTAAATGAATTAAATGCATAAACTCTACTTAATTGCCCATTTGGCTCATTACTCAATGTTTGATTCACACAAATATTTATGTGGCTTTCTCGACTGATTCTCATCGGGTCAAGCCTTGGATTGACGATTGTGATAATTCCTCGATGATCAAACTATTGAAGAAAAGATGAACTCAAGGATAAGATAGAAGAACCTAGAAATAGATTTTTCTATTTTATTGCGAAAGAGGAAAAGAAGAGAAGATAAGAATAAAAGAAAGATTTAAAGCTGATAAATAATTAATTAAAAAAATCAATTATTTATTTGTGGAGGACATTCAACTTTTCTCAATTAAATAAAATATTTAATTAAGCTTTTAAAAGTAGAAGAAAACTTGTGGTGAGAAAAGAGCTTTAATCAGTTTTATTGAAAAAAAGTAGAATATCTCATAATTAAATAAAATATTTAATTATGATATGAGAAGATTTCGTACAATTAGGTTAAAATCCCACTCTTGGAATTTAGAAAGAAATCATAAGATATTTTTAATTAAATAAGATCTATTTAATTAAATCAATTTTATGAAATTAATTAAATGAAACATTTAATTAATTAGAAGAAGAATTAAAATAGAAGAAAGGGGAAATATTTAAACTTAAATTAAATCAAAAGATTTAATTCAAATTCAAACAGTGATAATTAATTTAAATAAATAGAATGTATTTATTTAATTAATTAAGTGGACGTATGAAAATAATTAAATAAAGTAAATTTATTTAATTATAAAAGAAGAATAAGATGAATGAACAATATAATTAAATTAATTAAATTTAATCATATGTAGAGGACTTTAGAAAACTAATTAAATAATAAATATTTAATTAATTGCGAGGATTATAGACATGACCATTTTTATGCATATACACCTGCATTCAATGAGGGCATTAATGGTGGTGGGGAGTACAAAAGACCAACCCAAGCTAGTCATTTTCACTTGAAAGTGTTACTGAGAGTGATCAGTGCTTGCCAGAGAGGAGTCCATTATCTTCGAGACCTTCACGCTCATGCCCATTGCCTTCATTTGCCAAGCACTGGTGGATCCCATGTTTTACCACATTGGGCATTCGGGGTAGGTTTTCCGTTCACCCTCTAGAACATTGCTTTCATGATTCCTAAGGCTTAAAATGAACAAAATCATCAAAAAGACATGTGAATGATAAAACATGACTCAATGAACAAAGCCCATGTCTTAAAACTTGAAAAAACCCAACACGACATGTCCATGATCAATCTGGGACTTGTCCCACTTACCACTGTTCATCACAGGGGAATTTATGACCCTCGCGCCTAGACGCTCCCTTCACCGAGGATGTTCGCTTTCACTGAGCCTGGGTCCTATCAGTCGGGGAGACATCATCGGGTCGGTAGGAACTCTCCCCAACTTAGAATCTTACGTCGAAGGCTCCCTCTGTTGGCATAACATGGCTCAGTTGGGAAGACATCTCCCTACCTAAAGGTTTTCCTGCCGACATGCCCATTCGGCAAGACATTCAGATGTTGCCGAGACATTTCGCTGAAGATCAACCTCCCGCCGATGAACTTTCTTCCTGATGGTCGCTGGGGCCTTTGCCTTTCAGCGTGACTTCTTGGCGAGAGCACTTTGTTCTCCCAAGCTCTTCCATCACCATGACTTCACCCGATCGGTGAGACCTCTCCTTGATTTAGAATCTTACGTCGAGGGCTCCCTCTGCACTGCCTTGGGACCCATCATCTTCAGTAAGACATGACGCCTTCGCCAGGACATCATGATGATATCAATTTCTTTTGGTGAGTGCCTGACATCCTTCTGTCGCCTGGGTATCGGGCTTCCTTTTGCCATTTGAAAATTCTATTGAACCTTGAATGACCTTGACCATGCCAGGCTTCGCCCTCTGAAACTTTATCCCTCAATTGCAGTTTCAAAAAGAAAATCCTCCCCAGCCTTCCGATCGTCAGGCTCCAACTTTCCCATTGCCACGAACACGTGATGAGAAAATCTAGCGGTCATCGCCTGCTATAGGCCTGGTCCACATCTTAGCAGTCAGTGAGACATTCAGATCTTGCCAGGACATCTTCCCACCACACAAACTCTTGCCGACATGCTTAGTCATTGAGACATTCATAGGTCACCCAAACATCTTGACGAAAACACAAACCTCTCGCCTATGAGCATCAAAATCTTCTGTCCAATCGTAACACCGGGTCTAATCCACTGGGCTGCCCTTTCTAGACATCCACCCAACGATAGTCATTCCAAATGGTGAAGGATGAACAGCCTCCCGTCGACTAAGACCCAAGCACTCAAGCTAGAAATTGTAATCTCCTTACAGCCCTGCAGCCCTCCTGACCCCAGAGCTTAGAGTTTCATTTTTGATTTGTTGTTCCCAAATAGCCATCTCCTGATGGCTCTCTGGCCTGGGACCTCCAGATTCTCCTAAACTGATCCAAATGAGCCCAAATTTGAAATCCAATTTTGACCCACGTGCTTAATCTTGGTCCTTTTCCTTGCAAAACTTTTAAATTATTGAAATTTGACCGAAGAGAATCTCCGGGAGCTGTCCACCCCATTTTCCTTTTCAAAACAACATTCCTACCAGGGAAGTTCGGCCCTCTAGGCCCGAACTATCCAAATGCCCTCAATCAAAAGATCAATGTTGTAGGGAGATAAAAGTATCATGTTATGCTTAATAGATTACATAAAATGGGTTTCATCTTTGGGATTTTAACTAACATGAATGCTTTCATGATCAATTGCACTAACTACGCCTTTGCTTGTAGAATATATGGAATCAGGTGCAGGATCTTCAGGGGAACCCATCGAAAAGGACAAAGGAAAGAATTCAAGAAAGACTCCTCAAGGGAAAGAGGATAAGGACCAAATGAAATACTGGTTTCAAGGTGAGCCTCTATACTCGAAGGTCACCATAGATTGGAAGGAGATCACTGATACTAACATTGGCCACATCAATATTGATGAATTCACACAGAGGGTCAGGGTCAATGCAATGACCAAGAATGCAAGATTGATAAGGAAAAGCGGAATCACAAAAGTTGCAAGATTCTCTCCATCCCTTGTGGCCCCCGAATTAGTCATGGCTTGTTGGGAGGCATATCAGCCTGACACAAGGACAATTATTGATAGAGAGGGCAACATTCTCACCAACATGTCACTTGAAGGAATCACAAAGACTTTCCATATCCCCACTTTTAAAGAGATGGAAGTCTCCACCATAGAAGAATGTCAGGCAGCATGGGATGATAATCTGGCATGATTTAAAAGGTCAATAAATCAGCATTGGCTTAAAGAAAAGCGAGGCAGCACTGCGAAGGTTCCTCATGAACTCTTCTGTAGAGATTTCCATGAATATTACCATGACTTGGTCACAATGCTAAGCAGGGTTATGGGTCTTCCTATGGCCGCCTTCTTTCAGGAATGGATGGTGTACTTCATCGACTAGATCCTTCGAAGGAATGAGGACGTCACCATAAAGACTTCATTTTACCAAGGAGGAATAATAAGCAACTTCTTCCATGAGCAGCTCGTCAATGTAAAGAAGAGCTCCAAGTTCTATATGACTTCCTATCTCATCTATTCCTTAGTGGATCAAAGACAATACAATGGGTTGTTTGTAGCACCCGATTAGGAGCAGGGGCGAAGACTCAAGGCCTATGATAGGTACCCGCAGCTCCAGTACTGAAACTTCAAAAGGGAATACTGCAGAGTAAACGACACCTTCATCGGCCATATTATTAGAATGATTGCTAGAGGCTTCAAGAGGAGGGTCTCCCACAGTGCCAGGAAATTTTTGAAGTAGCATGCCTTCCTCTTCATTCAATACCCAAAGTTCACATACATCTGTGCCCAGGGCTTCACCAAAAGGCTAAACAAGTTGCCTCGATACCCCAATGACCGAATCATCCTACTGGAGCTTTCTTAATAGCTCCAACACATACAGGTGATCTTCAGTAACAAACACATAGCAGTTTTCTCCTATCCTATGACTCTTGGCTAGGGCATGTATAGACTACAAACCTTCTAATGTGCAGCTAATTTTGAGAAAGAACTAAAGGATTACCATTTTCACCTACACACTACTCGCCCACGGATAGACCCATATGGCCACATAAGAAAGGTGCTAGGGCTGGGGTTCGCTCATCTCCACCATATTGAAGACTTTTAGGGGGATTGTCAAGATGATAAAGAGGTACGTGCAAGGCACTATATGTAGATGACAGTGTATTTCATAAGAAAGGTGCAGCCATTCCCTATTCTGGACTAGGTCGAGGAGGACGAGAGCACCATAATGGTCCCCAGGTACCTTGCAGTCACCAACTTACCACTACCAATAGTAGACTAGGATGAGCAAGAGGTCGATGACCTCGATATCATAACCAAGCCAATCTTGGCTCATACTAAGGAGTGGGTTGATGGATGGATAGCCCAATCGAAATAACAGGGAGTAATTTTGACTTATCAAGAGCTCAAAAGTGAGCCAAGTGCCACAGAGGATGCCACTACTACCACTTCAACTAATGGGACCTCCAAGTCTCCTCCGGTCACTAGATCCAAGAAGAGAAAAGAGACAAAAATAGAACAATCTCCTAACCCCAAGGTCTATGCAAGGAAAGAAATGGGGGCTCACCCTCCAAAAGGCTCAAACAAATGGGGAGCACCACGGAACAACCCTCAACCCAACAGGAGGAAGCAAAGAGTACAAATCAATTGGAGCCCCTCTTGGCTCTCTTTGCCCATGCCATTGCACCACCTACCTCCCTCACTATGATCGCCATGTTCCCACCAGCGGTGGACATTTCTGTCCATCTTGCCCCTTCACCTCCGGCCAAGTCTATAATAATTGTCAACTCTTCTTCTACCATAACTACTCCCCCTTCCTTCGCTGCCATGTCACCAACCACATATCTCCCTCTGGAAATAGTAACAACACCTATTCCCACTTCCACCATGCCGAGGCTCTCTTGAGACATATTCAAAATCTTCCCCTTGATCTCTCCTAGATCCTAATGAATCCCACTCTTCAAGCAGCCCTTGCACAAGTCCTCACTACTGCTCAACCTTCACAATCGCCGATAGGGCCACTGGCTATGGAAGCCACCATGCTAATCTCTAAGGAGTGGGAGGAATGAGAGAGGGAAGCCTCAAAGCCCTTTGAGGAGGAAGCTGATGAATACCACAAGCACTTGAAGTATGAACACCGAACTATTGACAGGGTGGCTTATGAGGAGGAGGGAACGGGCTCTTCTAAGAGTGGGGACAAGAAAGATAGCACTAGTGGTAAGGTAATTGTCCAAACCTTTGATGATGATCTTGAGGAAGAGTTGGCTTGGTAGTTGAAGGACACCGAGGTGGGAGTAGAAAGGTCACCCCATAACAAAGAAGGACAGCCACCAGAAGATACTCTGAGAGAAGATATACTTGAGAGTGGAACCCAAGTTGTCAAGAGCCTCGAAGTTGAGCAGTCCAAGGAACCTGTGCAGGAAGTTGAGTGTGCTGAGGAAAAGAAAGAAGAAGAGACAGTAGGAAAAGAGAGTCCCATCTAGCAACTATCTACCAGGCTGCCTGTCAAGCACCTCGTGTTCATCCAAGACTCTAACGAAGAAGAAGGGGATGCAGGAAAAAGGGGAAGGATGACCTCAGAAGATAAAGAAACAAAGGCTTTGACCAAGAGAGGTGAGGGTGATCATGGGTCACCTAAGGGCAAGGCTTCTATGCCTGAATGGTTGGAAAAGCAGCTCAAAAAGAAAACTCCCATGCTAAAGGACCCGAGGGTGAGACTAGAGGCTATCTTAGCCCGAGCTCAAATCACAATAAAGAAGGAAAAGAAGCTTAAGATCCGATCCAAGGTAACGATGGATGCTTCTGGATCTCGAGCTATGCAAGTAGCCATGCCTATGATAGGTCAGGAAGGGATAACTTACAACGTCTCCACCATGGATTTGGGGACTGCCACTAGAGAACAAAAGGTAGGGCATCTTAAGGAGTCAGTGGCCACAGTGGTACATTTGATAAGGTAGGACAAGATTTCAAAAGATGAGCTTAAGGCACAGGTGGCTACTTTAACAGATTACATCCAACAGTGGTCATCGATGGATGACCTTCCTACCACATCCACAACTACACCCCAACTATTGTCCAAAGAGGAAATCGATAAGATGGAGAGAAGAAATAACTTGGAGAAGACTATGGAAGATTGGTTCCGACAAGTTTTATATGTTGGAAACATGGGAATTAGAAAGGCTGTTTGGATAGCCAATAAGTTCTTAGACCTGCAACAATATTTGGAGGGCACAAAGAGGCTATGCACGGACTTCCCTACAATATACAACTCCACCTTTCCAAAATTGAGACTATCCTTCAATTGCTAGAAGCCAAGTGGGAAAAGGAGCTTGCATTTAAGAAGGATGATCACTAGCTAATGGATGTATGGTGCTAGGACCTTGGCAATAGGAAGGAAAGGTTGGAACAAATAATGAGCAAAGTGGATCCGGATATAGAATGGATAAAGGAAATCAGGGCAGAATACGCTTGTTATCTCAAGCTAATGACGGAATATGATATGCCCATAGTACAAATGGATCCAGAAAAGGTGAAGCCTTACTTCCAAAAGAAGATGGAGGATGGGATGTCTAATGAAATAACAGTGGAGTTCATGAGTTTTGCTACCCGCGCCTTCGATCAGTCAGAGCAATTCAGGGACCAGGGCGCAAAGAATGATGAGGATTGGAAGAGGTTGGAGGACAATGCAAAGGAGTAGAGCTACCAAGTGTGAAGATATGAGATTATTGAAGTGGACAAGCTCTAGGGAGTCATCCTCAAGTTCATAGAATATGCAGCGTCCAAGAAGCAGGAGGATAGCCCTGTTGATGATAAAGAGCTCCCTAAAGAGTAGCTACAGTAAAACAGCAATCAGCTAAAAGACAAAGCTATAGTGTCGTCACTAGAGGACAAAATAGGGAAGGGACAAAATGTAATTTTAAATTGTGATATATAGGGGGTAGGTGAAACCCTATTTTGTAATGAATCTTGGCCACACAATGAGAATTAATCTTGGCCTTTCATTTGACTTTTTGGGCACTATAAATAGGGCTCTCCTCTCATTTGCAAAGGGAGTTGAGTTGTTGTAAAGACATGCTGCAGAAACTTATAATGAAAATACATTGACTTGGTGCATTTTTTGAGTTTCTCACATGTTTCTTGATTCAACCTCCATTGTTAGATGTTTAACTTAGGTTTTATTACTGTTCTAGTTAACTGTTTTCTTGCGTTGGTAGATTTTAGGAATGATGTCTTGTGGTTATGAAATTCCTATAGTGTAGATGACTTCTGAGTCCATACTTTTTGCTGTTTACTGATGGTTGATAGTTGTGTAAAGTTAGTCTAGGCTTAAATTCAAAGCTGCTCCAAAACCTTCATCTTTGTTCATACATGCATATGGTGAATGAAAGATGAAACATTTGCAAACCTTAGAAGATAGCACAAATTCCATGAGACTGTGAGATTTCTGGTTAAGTGGAATATTGTTTCAAGAAGTTGTTCATTTTAGGAACTCCATTATCATTGTTCATAGTTAGTTGCAGGTCTAGGAACTCTCTCTTTTCCCTACCCCCCTTTTTTCCTTTTTTTTAATGAGTCACCTATGCTAAGGTTCATTGCACATTATAAAGCCAAATATAATGATAAAATGGATTTCAAGACTGTTGTTTGAACCTACAGCAAGTGCACAATAAATTCCCCATTTTAGGAACTCCATTTCAAGATCCAATTCCCATGCTTTGTAACCCATCCGTAAGACTTCCTTGTGATTCCAGCAAATCACATCAAACAACTGAGATATTCCAAGCACTGTCAAGACCTGACATTAGAGACCTTGGGATAGTGTTCTGCAATTTGGTTGTGGAGGATTGTCTTTCAAGAGAGGTAGTGCACCTATGCACTACCTATGTTGAAAGTGCATAAAAAACACATCAATAGTTTTAGCCTCCCGGACCCCTTTTGGACCTCTCGGGCACTTTGTCACCTTTTTTTGCGAGATCACCCAAAAAATTGAAATTTTCATCTAATCTCTCGAGGGGGCATTATAATCTCATATTTTCTTTCGCCATGTAGCAGTGGGGCAAGTTTTAAAATACTAATTTTTTTTGGCTTTGATCGAGATCGTTTATTCTTTGAACCAACGCAACGAGTGCATTGTTCCAAAGACGGGAAAAATGTAGACATCGAAGGTATACTGATTGACATCATTCATCTGATCCTGACTTGCTAACATCGTTTCTTCCTAAATCATCCCTCAGTCTAACTGTTTAATCAAATTCCCTTATCTGATTAAATTCATCAATATTCGTCTCTTAATTAAATAAATTATTTTGTCTAATTAAGTCACTTTCTCTTGTTAATTAAATCAATCCATCTGATCTAATTATCCCTATTTAATTAAATAATCAATTTATTTGATTAAATCTCTAAAGTCTATCCATTAAATTAAATAAATTAAAACCTTATTTAGGGTAAGTGCACCAAGATGGTTCCCAAAAAGGGGCTTAAGTTGGCCACTTTTTTTCTGAAATCAAGAAATACTGACCTTGGACGTGAAATTGAGGATAGCTACACTCAAAATTTTTTGATGGAACAAAACAAGGACCGCAGTGCTCTGAGTCTACTTTCTAAACTACTAATTTATTTTGAAAATGGTTGAGATTAAGGGGTTCAAAAGAGGGACACACACAAATTGCTGTTGTTTCTGTCAGAAAAACATAACATAACAACTCTTGTGTGACCCAAGCATGGTGGACTTTTTTTAGTATTTTTAAAATCCCTCCGGTCAGAAGTTAGATAACAGTATGTAGTAAGGACTGGATATTTTCTGATAATTTTTTAATGAATATTTGATTTTTTATTAATTTTCTATGTGTGAACTTCCTAAAAAGCAGAATTTTGGCCGTGCTCCCCCTCAAATTTTTTGAAACTAAAAGATTTTTCTAAAATTTTATTTTTTTTAAATTTTAGAATGGAGTCTAGTTTCTAAAAATATAATTTATTTCAAATTTTAATGAACGGTTAATTTATAGCGAAAAAAATACCAAACACTGCTTTTTGAAGAAAAACAGACATACAATCAAAAGAAATTATGGATGAAAAGTTTAACATTGTTAAAAAGTGAAAAAAATTACATCGTTCGAAAGCCAATAAAGAACCTAACATTACCCATGTCTTCGATTTTCTTGATATTGAACCAGATGCAATCTTGATGGTGAGCACGAACCCGATTATGTGAAAATTTGTTGAATTTGGAAAAAAACACGTCTCTGGTCTTTGGGAATGCCCTCCAAGCCTTTAGGTTGGTATTCCAA
>VDFB02057547.1:0-14459 GCA_007258455.2 Sequoia sempervirens
ATAATACTTAGGATGAATAAAGGAGAAGATGTTACAAGGGACGTTACAAGTTATCTCACCAAACTTAGACTTGTCAAGGATGAGTTGGCAACTGTTGGAGATACATTAGATGATGGCGAGCTAGTACAAATAGCCCTGAATGGGTTTACTCAATAGTGGGATGTCTTTTTTCAATTTATTAATGGATGAGACACCTTACCAAGTTAGGATCAACTATGGAGTGACTTCACTCAGGAGGAGTTTAGACTAAGTCATGTCAATGGAACCAACAATAATAGTCAAGAAAGTGAGGTGGAATAGGAAAACATTGTCCTAGTAGGAAAAGGGAAAGAAAAGGAGTCTAGCAAAGGATCAAATCCAAAAAGCGAGAAGAAGTACTTTTCTAAGATCAAATTTTATGGCTATCACGAGTTTGGCCACTAAAGGAAAAAAATGAAAAGAAAGGAAAGAAGCAGACAACAACTTAAGCAAGTGTAGATGAACTTTCTAGTAGAATGGAGGATGAGTTTGCACTCATAGCTTGTATGGTTAGCTCAACCTCATAGGGTGTTTGGTATATAGATAGTGGGGCGTCATTTCATATGACAAGAGTTAGAGAGTACTTCTCCAATTATAAGGAGGAGGACATTAGAATCCAAATTTCTATGGGGAACATGTCCAAACTCAATCCAGTTGGGAAAGGGATTGTTCTATTTCAGAGGGAGAATGGAAATTTGATTCCCATTCATGATGTGTTGCATGTGTCAGGCTTGGGCATGAATTTTATTTCCATATTTGTCCTTTAGGAAAAAGGCTACAATGTACTTTTTAGAGGGGTGCATGTGTTAATCAAGCATAAGGATTGGAAATCACCCATAGATATTGGAGTTAGGAGCGACCAAATTTACAAGTTGCCACTCATAAAGGCACTTATGAGCAATAGTAATCCTAGAGATCAAGGAGAGCTATGGCATAAGAGGATGTGCCATATACATCATGGAACACTTAAATTGTTTCATGAGATAGTGATAGGTGTTCCAGAGGTGAGCACAAAACATGATGATGCATGTAAGGGATGTGCATTGGGGAAGTTTACAAAAGCAACTTTTCCAAGGAGTGACACTAGATCCAAGGGTATTCTTGATCTAGCATCCAAACATATGTAGACCAATGTCAATGAAGTCTCTCAGAGGATATGAGTACTTTGTTCTTGATGATTTCTCCAAAGACCGGATATACTTCTTGAAGACCAAGGATGAGTTCTTCAATCATTTCCAAGAGTTCAAAAGCTCTTGTAGAGAATTTGATAGGTAGGAAGATAAAGGCTTTTAGTTAGACAATAGAGGGAAGTACAAAGGGAAAGAGTTCCAAGAGTTTTGTACCGGGAAGAATGAGAGTGGACTATTTGACAACTCGTAGTAGAATGGGGTTCGGGAGGGAAGAATTGTTCTGTATCAAAGGCAACAATGGCTATGCTTTATGACTAGGATATGCCATGTTACTTATGGGAACAAACATGCAGTACAATAGTATACATATAGAACAGGGTTCCACATAAGGTATTGGGAAAGATGACACCAGAGAAGGTGTTCATAAGGAAGAAGTTAGATGTTAGTCACTTCAGGATATTTGAGAGTTTGGAATTTTTTCACATTCAAGGGCCTACATGTTCCAAGTTAGATTATATTGCAAAGAGAGGGTACTTTGTGGGGTAATATGAAACCTCAAAGCCATATCAGATATTTATTCTAGGGGCCAAGAGGATTATAGTTAGGCATGATTTCAAATTCATGGAGGAAAAAGTATATAGGAGGTCCAAATATTTGCTAGTAGATGATCAAAATAAGCAGCCAACAAAATCTCTAAGGATCATTCAACCACATCAGGGGAAGCGAAGCACAAGTATAGTTACTAGTAAAAACATAGGCTCAGGTGCTGAAAGTTTGCAGAGTATGAGCAAAAAATGTAGCAGATCCAAGAGATGCATCAGGAAGATATGGAGGTTGATATTTCCTCTATAGTTGAAAACATGAACCATGAGGTTCAATAGACACATAGGGATACTCATGAGTTTGTGGGAGCTCCTAGGATGAGTAGTAGAAAATGAAGACAACAAACCAGGTATAATGACTATATGGCATTAGTCAGTCAATTCATAGATAGCGAGCCTTCCAACTATCAAGAGCCTGCACAACAGTAGGTGTGGTAAGATGTGATGGTTGAGGAATATACCTCAATAGTGAAAAATGATGTGTGGGAGGTTGTGCCTAGATCGATAGATAGGGCAGTGGTTGGATTGTGCTGGATCTATAAGATCAAATATAATGCAGATGGTAGCATTGAGAAATATAAGGCAAGGTTCATGGCCAAGGGGTCCTCTCAAAAGGAGGGAATAGACTATGAGAATACATTTGCTTCGGTGATCAGGTATACTTCTATATGAGTCACGATCTCACTAGCATTATAGATGGGATGGAAGATCCATCAAATGGATGTCAAGACAACATTTCTTAATGGTGAATTGGTAGAGGAGGTATACATAGAACAACTAGAGGTATTTGTAGCACAAAACAACAAAACATACATGTGTAGATTGAAGAGAGCTTTGTATGGAATCAATTAGGCTCCTAGGGCCTAGTATGAGTGCATTGATAGGTACTTGTAGGGAATGGGATTTGTGAAGAGTGAGGCAGATGCTAACCTCTACTACTTGGTGGTTAGGGATGAGGTTCTCATTCTTGTTCTATATGTGGATGACTTGTTTTTAATAGGTTCACAAGGGCTCATAGAGGAGTGCAAGAGGGACCTTACAATAGAGTTTGAGATGAAGGATTTGGGGTTTATCCACTACTTTCTAGGCATGGAGGTGTGGCAAAAAGATGGAGATATTTTCTTTGGACAAGGGAAATACTGCATCAAAATATTGAGGAGGTTCAAGATGGAGGATTGTAGAGCCATGTGTACACCTATATTCATGAATTGGAAGAAGGTAGACACATCTAGGGAGAAGGATGTAGACCCCATCTTATACATACAGTTGATTGGGTCTCAAATGTATTTGGTCAACATTAGGCTAGATATATCCTTTGCAGTAAACTCTCCTAGTCAGTTCATGGTTGAGTCGAAGAGAGTGCATTAGACAATGACAAAGCATGTGTTGCAATATTTGCATGGTACAATCTATGGTCAAGCAATATAGTGGACAAAAAAAGTACTTCAGGGTGCTACTTCAGCTTGGGATCAGGAGTTGTCTCTTGGTACAACAGGAAGCATAAGTCCATGACTCTAAGTTCTATTGAAGCGGAATACATAGCGGCTAGCATGATGGTGTGTGAGACTATATAGCTTCAGAAGTTGTTGGTATCCTTGTTTGGTCAGAGGGTTGAGACTACAGTGATACACTGCGACAATTAAAGCATCATCTTATTATCTAAGAATCTGTTGTTTCACAGGTAGGTATAAGAATATAGACATCAGGTATCACTTCATCAGGTATTGTGTACAGTAGAGGATTGTTCAACTACATTATATACCTACAGATCAACAGGTAGTAGACATTTTGACAAAGGCATTGGGGAAGGTGAAATTCATCTTCTTCAGAGATAAGTTGGGTGTTATGCAAAACACCTTCCTCGCTAGGAGGGAGTGTTAGTTTGTGTAGCTTGGACATGTGTCTCTATATCCAAAAATATTAATTAATGAATTGATTTCTCTAGAGACTTCTAGAAAGTGGTTAGTTAGAGTCCAAATAATCTTAGCCATCGATTGAAATTAAATCGTGGCCATTGGTTACTCAATGAGAATATTATAAAAGGGGGTCAATGGGCATATGGATAACACATTTTTGAGAAATATTTGTCATGATAGCAAACAAATTTTCAATGATAGTGTTGGGTACAACATCAGTGGAATTTCAGTAGGAGAAATTGAGGGAAGAACTTCTGGAGAAGAAAAATATTGTTGGAGCTCTACCAGTAAGAGGCAAGAAGTTTAAATGTAACTCTTGATTTGCTGAAGTTTAATAAAATTACTCATTTGCTGAACTAGTTTTCCCTTTAGGGTTTTTCTAGGGACAATTTGTCCAAAAATATTGTGTTTATTGTTTTGCATATTTTCTTTTGTTTTCTTGTGATTTTATTTGTGAAATTGCAGTTGTGTTATTTTCAATATTTGTTATGAATTAATTTTTTGCAGTTAAACAATCTGTATAGATAGGAGATTAATAATTAGTATCTGCAATAGAGTTTTCACATATATTATTCCTCATAAATCTAGAATATAGTCAATGATCATTAGCAAGGACATCATAATATATTTTCATGAACACAAGTATAAATAATTTGTCAAGTTTCTTTCAAGTTTTTTTTTGTCCAGCTAATAAACATATAATAATAATCCATAAAAAAGTCAAGTAATGCTAGAAATTAGGATCTTAGGATACTAAACATTATGGACAAAATATAAAATAAATAAAATCTAGTAAAGTTTCATACATTTTATTATACATCTTAATATTTACTCATTACTTTACAATTTTTATGAGAATTTCAAGATGTCATGTTAGAGTGGAAATTTATAAATCTCTTATTTACAAATTAGTGAGATAGGTTCTAATTTATACTAGAAGATTGCCATTGAAATTGAAATAATGAATTTTATTATTATTTTTATACATTCTTTCTTATTATATAATCTATTCTTTTTATACAAATCTAAAATGAAAATGTGATAAGTAAAAATAAAGAGAACATTTATATGCATTTATATTCAACTATAATAGTACAAATCCACAAATTTTAAATGACAGGATATATGAATAATTTTATTTGAAAAAATGTTCAAGATCAATAAGGTGTGTAGTGAAGAAGTCTTACTTGGTGCTTGTTTATTGCAGACATGATTCCTTTGGAGACAAGTAATCCAACTAATATTAAAAGAAAAGAAAAAAGTTCAAAAACTTTTTAATTTGTATTGGGCAAGAAAATATTATTAATATTATACAAAATTAAAATTTGAACATCTATTTAATGAACTTTATTTATAATGAAAATAGCATAACATGATACACTTTGTAATAATTTTTAATAAGTTATAGCTTTATAAGCACACCTGTGATCATTAGGGATTCTACTATTCAATAAGTTACCAATCAAATTCCTGCACATTCCAGTGGAATTAAATAAAAAAATAAAAAATAAAAAATTTGTGTTTCTTAAATAAGTGAAGAACACTAAAGAGATATTTAAAGATAATTTGTTTTACATAGATAAGTGTAAATATTTAACATAATTAAAAAAAAAAGAGAGAATGAAAATATTTTAGAGGTATAACAATTTAGGTTTTACCTCAATTTATGAGTTGAATGGAAATAAAACTTACACTCTTTCTAAATTTTCACTTGGAATATCCCCTCTTAATTTATTATAAGATAAATCTCTGCAAGACACATCATTAAAAACAAAAGATAGAAGCATATGAAATTGTTTCCATAACAATAGGAAAGTATAATTAACAAAATTATATTTTACCTTTTAATAAAAAATGAAAAGAAATAACATCATTTGCCATTTTAGAGGAAATGTGCATGCAAAACATTTAGTATTATAAAATTAAAATTAATAGTTAGAAATCTCACATTATTGCATTGTTTAACTCAAGTAACCAAGGCTCAATTAGACCTGACAAATTATTGTTCCCAAGGAGCCTGAAATGTAACCATATTATCATGGTTAAATTTTATAAGAGTATAAATTCATTAAAAAATAAATAATATTAATAATTTTATTGAATCAGTACATTGTTACTTACAAAAATCGTAAACCTTGAAAATTATTGAGAGATTTCAGATCTCCATATAAATTATTAAAACTTAAATCCCTGTAAAATGGAAGAGATCAATTTAAATATATATTTTATGTCAAACTAAAATACTATTAAAAACTTAAATCTTGAAGCACTCTTTTAAGAAAATCATTAAAAAGTATATGTAATGCTAGAAACATAAATAACTTAAATAGCTTGAGTGGTGCAGGAGAGCCTACCTTGATTAACCAAGTATTGTCATTTTTTGGGCTAGTGGTGTGGGTCTTCTTTGTGGTTTTTAAGGCACTCCTATGTGATGAAGGTTTTTTGTAGTGAAATATTTTTCCTAGAAGTTGTCCATTAATAATTCATGAGGAATGTTTGGGGCTCTCCTTCTCATGGGGGTTGGTTGTAGGATCCTATCAAACGTTCTCCCTTAAAAAATATTAAGGCTATGATTGATTCTAGAAGAAAAAAATTGGATGTAGGATCTCCAATCATTAAATATGGATTTATTAAGAAGAAAGTGTAGAGTCTAAAGGTGAAAATTGATAAACACGACATTATTTAGGATTATGAACTATTAGAGTGTGGTTAAATATATAGATCTTTCAATTTATGGTCCTCTTTGAAAGGAATTCAATGTGGGTAATACATAAATGAGGAGCTTGAGATTTTATTTTCTAGGATGGTTTTTGTTTGATGATTTTCCATTCAACTAAAGATCAATTTTTATTTTTTTTTGAAAAAAGTCAAGGTTTATGACTAGAAGTGATTTATATATGAAATATTGGAATGCTAATTTTGATCTTAGAGAAGAGATCCACAAAGTGATCCCCATTTGGCTTAATAGATTCCTTTTTTCTATCTAGTTCAAGAGGGAAGAATCCTTCAAAATGATTGTTGATACTTTGGGTAAACTTATTAAAGTTGATGAAATGACTACAATGCAAATTGACCAATTTTTCTAGAATTTGTGTCGAAATCAATCTTATTGAGGGCCTTCCAAATGCATAGAAATAGAGCTTCAAGATCAAATTTGAAAACATGATCTTGATTATGAACAAATTCCCTTGAATATGGGCATTACCATGAGTATGGGAACTTATCCACAATTGTGCTTCTAAAGAAAAATAAGATACTTAAGAAAATTCCATAGTCAATATAGATGAAGAATGTGTTTGTGTTAATAATAACAAACAAAATAGGGAATTTATTGAAAGGAATTTAATATTGGGGTGCAAAATAAAAATAAATTTGTTTCTTTAAGAGAGTGAAAATAATGAAGGAATAACTATTTTAGTGGAGGTTGATGGAGGAATTAATTCTACTAACGGTAAATATCATGAAACAATAAAGGAGACTTAGGAAATTAATCACTTGATTAAAGAAAAGGAAATAGTCTAAGAAGTTGAATTAGAAAATGAGGATGATAAAAAAATGCATTTACCCTTTATGGTTTAGTTGTTGTTGCTCATAGAGGTTTGGGTTTTGTTAGTAAAATACTCTTAAATTAATTGTGGCTATTCTACTAAGAGGGAGGCAGGTTATACCTCTAGGTTAGAGTCATTACAAGCTTTGTCACAAAAGATAGTGGATGATGACTATCAGAAACAAATATGGGTAGAATTGTTTTCAAGTGGATTGGTCACGAAAGGTAAAAAGAAAGTTTCTTTGGAACCTTAGGGAGGAAACACCAAGAAGGGTGCACCTCACAACCTTAGAAAAGATCATTTTTTCTTGGAATATAATGGATTGAATTTATCCTTTGATAGAAGAATCATTCAAGTAAAATTTATGACTTATAACCTAATATAATATTTCTTTAATTTGGCAAGATATTTTAGAAAATAATATCATACAAACCAAAGAGTTAAGGAATAATAACAACCTTTGGTTGAAGCATGTTGGTTGTAGGGGTCAACCTAGAGGAAGTGCCACAAGTTGGCAAAGAAGAAAATGAAAACTAATTGAAATGATTAAGGAGATGTAATGGATCAAATTATTCTTGGAATGTCAATATTTTTAAAAAATATTTCATTTAAAACTAATTTTTACGGTCCTTATCTTCCTTGTAACTAGTTGGATAAGTATCTAGTAGGATGGTCCTTCTAACTAGTTGGAGAATTTGGTGGTAGGTGGTGACTTTAGTTTGATTTTGAAACTTGAGGAGAAAAATAATTTTCATTTATTGATAAAAAATATCCTTTTGTATTATAAATAATGGAAGAGGAACCTACTGAATGCACAAGACAAGTGAGAGGTGGGGGGTGAATCAGATGTACCTTAAAACTTCAAAATCCTCACAAACATTCAAATCCACATTACATCAATTAATCCTTAATCTGTTAGAATGTTTTATCATGAAATAAAATTATAAATATAACCAAATCAACACCCATATACAAAGGAACACCATATTTATGTGGAAGACACAAGAAGAGAAAAAGCCACGGTGAGGATTAACTCACAATATAAAAATAATAATCACACTGAATACAATAGGGCTCCCTTTATTAGGAGGCTCACTAAAGGCTCACTACTAGAATAGAAAAGAAGATAGAGAAGAGTGTTACAATGAGAAAACCATCTCAATGCAATAGAAAATTCACCACAACATCACCAACACCTTCATAGTCTTACTGAAGAATTGTACACCTTTTACTCACTGCATCAATAATATAACACATGAAAGCTCTACTTCAAATTCAGAGCTACAAATTTTCAATTTGCATCATTTTACAACACATCTATCTTCTAATCCCTCAAAAACTTAACTCATATTTATACCATCTTCAACCTTGAAAGCATTCTCCAAGGGCTATATGCACCTCAATGATACGGTCAAATTAGGTTGGCACAAAAAATTCATATGAAAAAGTGAAGAATGGACCACAACACACACTTCTGGACCTAAATCCACTCATACATGCCACACCATGCTTCCACAAACACAAAAACTACGTAATTAGTGTAAACACCTAAGGTCTAACTTGTGTTAACATCATCAAGAAATTAAGTACACACTTCCTCAAATCTAAGAATGAGTGGATGGACAACACCATGCTTGAAAATAATATGGAATATTTCACAAACACACTAAAAGAACAAATTCCTTCACAACAACTTTCACTTGAAGAATGTACACACCCAGTACACTCAAATAATTCTGTCAAATACTACAACTCGAGAAATTGATTTCCAAATAACCAAGCCTCAAACAACTTCAATTGAAGAAATATACAAACACTATCAGTACCCTTCCATATCCGCAAGACTTGAAATCACTCTGCGGAGAAATGCAAAGCAAAAACATTTCTCCCAGACACCTCTGCAATACATAGTTTACACATTGGTGAATACACTTTTTTTTGTACAATAGTCCAACATACACCAAATTATAAATATAAAACCTCTAAACATCTCTGATCAACACATCCAAACCACACAAGAAAATCTTCAACATAGAAGAAATGCGGAGCCAAACCAAAACGCTAATCTGCAACACAGAACACCATTAAAACACACTATTTCTTCTTTTTATTCATTTTTTTTCAAAATCACTTTGAAACCAAGCACTAGAGGTACATCCTCAACATCTTCAAAACTTCCTCATCACCACCAAGCCAACTGCAACCTAGCAACTCAACCATACATCCATAGATAGAAGCTTATCAAAGAAACACTAGAGGTTGAGACCAGTAGCAGGTTACTAATGACAACATAATGAAACTAATCAAAGCATCATTAGAGACAATAACTCAATACCAATTGCTCACTCTCATGCTCATACAATTGAAACCAATGACAACACCAACTGCACATACTTGCAATAGTATCTTGTTGATGTTGTCCCCAAAAATGGAATATTTTCATGATCAAAGAAATTCTTTAATTATGGAGAGATTAGATAGGTTTCTTGATAATGAATCTCTATTAGGTATTAACATTGACACTAATTCTTTCATTTTTCACAAGGCTAGTTCTAATCATGCACCCCTTCTTTTAAAACTTGAAGGGATTGACTCACCAAAAATTTTCCCCATTTAAAGTTAATCCTTGCTTGTTGGAGCACAAGGATTCGTCTAAAAGTACAAGAAAGTGGTGGAATGGGATTGATGTTAAAGGATCTAAATTTTTTAAGTTACATTTTAAGCTTGGACGCATAAAGCATAACATTAAGTCATGACAAAGAAGCATTATGGAAGTCGAGCATGAGCTAAAACAAGAATTTTGCAAGATATTGGAATTGATAAGCGTTATTCTTCAAAATGGTTTATAATTAGATGTCAGTAGAGCTAAGGAAAATGATCTAATTTCTCATTTAAATAACATCAAGGAAGAGGATAAATTCTTATTTTGACTTAGGTCTAGAGTTATTTGGGTGAACCAAGGAGGTGTTAATTTGGTGTTATTTCATAAAGTAGTGGCCATTCATCGTATGAGAAATAAAATATTTTATATAAAAGGAAAAGGTGATAAATATTTAGATAAGGACAATTCTATAAGAAGGATTATAAAGGATTGGTTTTAGTCTCTTCTTTCTAAGGATGAATATGATAGGATAGAGTCCCAAGATGAGTTACTTGATCTCATCTCACCCCTAGTTTTTGATGCTATGAATGAACAAATAGCTAAAGAAATAAATTTGGAAGAACTAAAAAAAATTCCGCTTCTGGCTTGACAAGTAATTTAGTTTTTACGATTTCTAGGGTAATCTCTTTCAGGGAGCTTGTGCATATATTTCAAAATATCTTCTCTCTATGGTGAAGGAATATAGAACCTCTAATAAGGTGTTGCCATCTCTTAATTCTACTTTCATTTATTTATTTTTGAAAAAGATAATACATGTAGATTTAATAGATTTTGACCAATCTCTCTTTCTAATTTTCCTTATAAAATTATTTAAAAAATATGGTTGTGAGGCTATAATATTGTCTTCCTAACATTATTTTAGAAGAAAAAGGAGGAATAGTCAAAGCTAAACAAATCCTTGATGGGATGATAATTTCTCAAGAAGAAATTCATTTAGTGATCAACACCAAAAAGAGAATTGTGATGGATAAAATTGAGTTTTCTATTGCATATGATCAACTTAATTGCAAATTCTTTCTTATGATGCTTTGCAAGATGAGATTTTATGAATAATCGATTAACTGGGTGGAAAGGTGCATTTGTTCTAGCTCATTCTTTGTCTTGGTTAGTGGTGGTTTGATTGATTTTTCAAGACTTATGGAGGAGTAAGGAAATGTTTCCCTCTTTCACTAGCTTTACACATCATCATGGTTGAGTCCCTTGTTTACATGCTTAAGCACACTAATTTATGCATGGTTAGATTGAATGTGGTTTCCCTTACCTCTAATATGGAAAATTCTACTCATTCTTAGTTTATTGATGCTTCCTTGTTGATGGGTTATGCTTTAGTGGAGTAAGCCAAACATTTTAAAGAAATTATTGATAGATTGTGTTTAGTCACTAGAGAAAAAATCAAAGTAGGGAAGTCCATTGTTTTTATTAATTTTTCTAGTATGAATCCTAAGAAATTGACTTAGATTTTTGATTTTGAATCTAGGGATCTAAAGAAATTATTTAGTTACCTTGGTGTCAACTCATCAATGTAAGAACACTAAAAAAATAATGAGAGGAAGTGTTGAACAAAATCCTTGATAAATTTTTTTAGACTTATCATTGGTTTTCTCTTATGAGGCAGGGTATTTTTATTCATTTTTTTTAATCTTATATTACCTTCTAGCTTTTGTCTTCCATTCATACTTCTATTAACTTTATAAGACTTCTTGATAAAAATATCCAATCATTTTTGTGGAAAGGGGCTAAAGTTTAAGAAAAATATGATTTCCACCTTGTTAAAGGGGATGTGGTATATTACCGATGAACTTATAATCACTAAAGATTAATAAAATATATATATTTGCTACTGTGCTTGTATAATTTGCTATGCATCAAAACATAAGTTTGAAAATAGTAAAGATTAACAACCGTATATACAGCTATGGGTGGTTATCAGAAGTAACAAAAAAAATGACACTCTCATTGTTCCTTACTTCTATATTCGAACCCCTTTATTCCTCCAGTCTTGAATTCACAACTAAGTTCTCACCCTAATGCTCTGAAAGAGGGGAGTCCACTCGAATCACAGGCCATGTTTGCACAAGGTTCATTATTTTGATTTAACCTTCCTTGTACTTGCCATAAAAAAGCACGTTGGTATAAAAATCCTTTAGATTTGCCACACCAGCAGATGATTGGGACTGAATGTTTATGCGGTTGATGGGACCCGTGTAGATGATCTTTTATTTGGTTGGTCGTTGAAGTGATCATGAACTTAAGTTACCGGGCTATGATCATATGGATCTTGCTTGACTAATCAAATTTTGATGTATTTATTGCAACTTAACACTTTATCATTCTTTCCTTTTCCTTTGCACACAAGGAATGTAAACCTTACACAAACTTTGATTATAGACTTTGCACTGCCTGATGATTATCTTATTTACCCCTTCTGACTTGCACTGTTTGATTGAAAATACATATATCTGGCAACTGAATATAAATTTCAGTTGCCTCCTAATCCACCTTCCTGATTTCTTGCTCATCCTACCTTAGCACTCTCATCACCTAGAATTTTTACCATTTCCTCCTAAAGATTATTGGCCTTATTAGCATAGACAATTTCAAATTGTTGTTGAACACAATCAATTTTTGTTAAACAGTCTGTCAATTTATTGCCCTCTCTATAGGTGTGGATGATTTGAGAGGATGCTAATTTATCCATTATACCCTAGGCCTATTGCAAAATATGATCTAACTTCCAATTATGAATCTTTCTTTATGCTATTTGCATGCATTTATGATTACAAGTGAATCTCCTTCGATCTAAAGATTCAATATCTTGAGCTCTAAAGACATTTGAAGTCCATGTAGAAGGGCTCGAGATTTAGCTATATTGTTTGTTCTAAAAGGCAGATTAACTGATTTGGCTCCAAAAGTTGTGTTTAATGTTTATTTCTTCAAGAAAGATAACATTCCTAGTTGGAAAAGTAATTATACCATAAAAATATGGGAAGACTAGAATCATATTGAAAAAAAGATGAAAGTGCAATATGAAATATTTTTAAATTTTGTTAAAGAAAGAAATATTAGGTTAAGGGAGAGACAAAATGAAATTATGTGGGGAGATTATAAGAACAAAAAAATACAATGTGAAACATGGTTACAACTGATTATACTTTCATACTTTTATCCACTTGTATTTAAAATATAGCTTATGGGGAAAGCTTTGGGAAACTAAATCTTTTCCTAAAATATATTCTTCATGTAGATTATGTCCCTTAAATTCATCTTGAATCTTGTTGAAAAGCTAATAAATCAAGGTATTTATATGGACCAAAATTTTGTACTCTTGGTAAATGGAATAACAAAGATATAATTCATCTCTTATAGTGCAATTTTACTTAAAATATGGGGAATCAAGTGTGGTAGGTAATGATATTTTCAATAGATTCCTTCATCTCCATAATTTTTTGTTCCGTTTGTGATGGATTGGCCTAATATTTATTCATTTGGTTTTAAAGGAAAAGTTTCTTTAAAGTAATTTGTGGAAAATCTTACCAAGGGTTGTTTGTTGCTTTATATGGTTGAGAGAATTGTATTATTTTTTATAATGGTATTGTTAAACCTTTTAGTTATTTTTGTGTGCCTTTGCTTTCATAAAGATTTTAGTGAAAGACTGTTGAATGCACAAGACAACTAAGAGGGGGGGTGAATCAATTGTACCTTAAAGCTTCAAAACCCTCACAAACATTTAGATCCACATTCATTCAATCAGCCCTTAATCTATTATAATGATTTAATATGAAAAGAAAATAACAAAAATTGAATCAAATCCACAACATGTACAAGAGAACACCAAATTTATGTGGAAAACCCAAGATGGGAAAAACCATGGTGAGGATTAGTTCACAATATAAAATAATATCAACACCAAATGCAAGGGGTTTCATTGTCGGAAAAATGCTCACCGGGCATAATAAGAAGAAGATGAACAAGAATGTTGCCAGAATCCATACAATGCTGCTGCTTCTTTCGCGGCGTTGAAGGTTATGGTACTCATTGCATCGTTTCAATCAACACGCAGAGAAGCTCACCGCTGCGCTTCTCGATTAATAAAAAATACCAGCACTCTGCAATTCACATCATTCACATCATACTTGTCTATCTTTGTATACATCAACAACTCAACTCATATTTATCATCTTCAACCTTGAAAACATTCTCCAAGGTCGGCTATGCACTTCAACCATGCAAATTCAAATTAGGTCGGCACCAAAACACTTTCATGGTGGATAGAAGTGAAGGCGGACCACACCACGCCTTATCTAGGACCCAAATCTATAACACCATGCTACAACATGCTTCTACAAACAATAAACATCCACCACAATTAGTGTAAACACCAAGGTCGACCGTTACCTATGTAAACACCATTAAAATTTTATGTGCACGCTTCCTTTGATTCAATAAAAACTCATGGAAAAAAATGTCACCTAAACATAATCTAGAATATTCCAAAAATATCCTAAAAACTAACAAAATCCTTTGCAACATCTTTCACCTGAAGAATGTACACACGAGTAGTACACTTAGACAATTTTGCTATA